>JAQBSW010000786.1:0-168960 GCA_029291075.1 Eudiplozoon nipponicum | reverse complement strand
AGTCAATTTATTTATACCCAAAAAAATCAGATAAATAATCAATATCCTGGCGCGGTCGCCAATTTTGTAAAACGCCCCGGCTTCAAGTAAATGCCGTACGACGTTACAAACTCGGTTAAGGTGCTCTGAATAGAGATTAGTTACTGATATGGGGGCCCTTAAGAGGGCCGGGTAATGCGTTCGACTTTAAGTCTTCAGCGTTGAAGATGTCCTAGAGCCTTGGGTGGACTCTGGTTGATTTGTTGCTCCCGTGGTTGAGCTGTGATCGTGTTGTGGATGGTGTCCTGCAGGTCCTGCACTCAATTGGCTCGTCTCTCCGGTATCCCGCAACAAGATGAGTGGGTACTGACAGCCGACAGAGCGCACACGTATTGACAACCGACAGAACGCACACGCGTGAAGCAGGTAGAAGGCAAATGCCACAACTGACTTGCATGGTAAATTACCGTGCTTAAATAGCATGCAATATGTGTACTTGCATACTATTGGTTAAACGTGGTTAGACGTGGTTAAACGGCAATTTGCTTTTTTCTCATTGGTGCAACGTAAATAAATTTGAATTTAATTTACGCAATATGTCGGCGATTGATTTGTGTCGTTACATTCTCCTTAAATAAAATTCGTTACAATCAGCTATGGTGGTTTAAATTTATCAGTCAAGGTTATTTTTGATAAGGCGGATGATTTAACATTCTCCACAGCTGAAGCTCTGATATAGTACCCGATAACCAAATATTTTCTCTTTTTATTCTATGACCAAATCTATTTTTATTACAACATAAATGCTATTTTTAAGAAATATAGAAAATTATGGTGATAAAATTATTAAAAAACACCATAGCTTATTACTTTTATAATAATTTTCTACTTATGTGTTTGTCCCGCATTCCATTTTAGCTTTTAATAATGACTGTGATTGATGATATTGGTCTTCGACTAGATAGCTTGAATCCCATTCATAAGGTTTTTTAAAAAGTGTATATATATATTTAGAATATTGAAGATAAGTCTGATGGATGTGGCACAAAGTTGGAGATAGTTATTGTATCTAGTATATTTGAAGGCTTACCTCGATTACAACAACACAGGTACATATACTTGGTTAACATTTTAGGCGCGTCCACGATTCAATTGGAGATCTTATGCCGAAAATCCATGCATTAACCCTTAAAACGATGACTCCAGACCAATGGAATATGTCAAACTAAATAATCTAATTATGGACAATTTAAAAAAAAATAATGTTTTCAAAATTGTGAAACGTATCTTTGTTTTTAGACGTTTAAAAATTAGTATGAAAATACTCTAAAAAATTTAGGTGCAAAGCTGCACGCGATGAGGTAATCATTTTAACGAAATCTTTACTTCGCTGACGTAGAAGCCCTCAACTCGTTATCTATTGAGAGTCCCGTAGACTCCAGATTAAAATTCGCAAGGCCACTGGAACAATCGATAAATTTAGAGCTACAAAATTCTCTATCTTTCTCAGTGCCGTTTCTTAGGCTTACTTTTCTAATTCTTTCGATCTGGTACTTTGTTTGTGTTTGATAACTGGCAATCTCATTGATTGTTGTGGTGTAGAAAGTGGGCAACATGAAGCAGAGAACCAAAATCAAAAATACTTAATGAAAAAATTGAGAATAATGCATGTGGTAAAATTTAAATTCTATTAAATTGATGCTCGATCGGGTTATTCTGAAGAACAGATAATTGGCATGGAAGCGCACCAACGCCACACTAGCGAGACTAATACAAAATTAAAGACAAGTATTGAGTTGTAATGCCAACAGAGGAAAAGCAAAATCTTTCTCATTTAAAAAAAATGAATATTCCAGAAGAAAATATTTAATTTTATTGACGCAGACATCATTTAAGGAACAAGCGAAAATTTCAAATGTCCAGAAATAAAAACCAGTTAATCTTTATATTGTGAGATATTATCCGCCTCACTGCTATTTTTCCAGTCACTTAGACGAGTTATATTTTTATATGGCTATTCCTGTGCTTCAACTTGGGTCATCATTTTAAATAAATCAGTGGATTTCTGGCTTCTATAGATAATTATTGTGGCCTATTGCTTTTGACAAATCTAAAGCCTTCGTCGATTTTTTTGCCACTAAGTTTGCACTCCCATTTGAAGCTCTCTCATAATCTATGCTATTGAAGCGTATCTCCCTTCACTTCGTCTTTCTCATTTCATAAGATATAACACTAAGCGGTAGAGTAAGCTGTTCCTTTCGTAACCGTAATTTACTTTTTCGCTAACATGGACACCTGCGGTCACTACCGGCATTTATCGAAATAAAATAGAATTTTTTTCTCAGACCGGTGTTACGCTAGCAACTGTTGATCATCAAAATAGTCATCGCAGCGTCTTCTGCATGCGATAGTGTTGTGTGGTTGACTTTAACTCTCAAACTAGCGGCAGTTTCTTCTCTTTAAGTTTCGATGGATTTTCATACGAATGAATGATTGACAACCTTGCCGTTCGATGATTTGGACGTCTAAGAGTGTGTCTTCATCTTTGTTTTTCTTGATCAGCAGTCAATTATGTGTATCTCACTCGGCATTTTTCCGAGCAGTTGCTCCTTTGCTGCTCTTAATTTTTTTCTTAAACCTTAACAATGTTAACCGGCATACAGAGGATATTCAACGCGCCATTTTATAAACGATTTTAACCTAATCACAACTAACTATATTACATTACACGAGGCATCGCTAGAATCACAATAATCCTTACTGGAAATTCAAGGAGATCATTCATGGAGCCGATCCTGTTAAAAGTAAAGTTTTGCTAGCTAGTTTTAAAATTTAAAATAGGCAGTCGATTTAGGTTTGGCATATATCTACCCTTTGGCTAGTGCTGCTACTTTGATTTATTAAACCATGTCTAGTTCAGGCAAACTTATGTAAGATGTGGCTTATACTAAGTTGGAAGGATTGCTAACATCGCTAGGAAGGATTGAATTCAGCTTCCAGTCCTTTGTGATCCATCCAAGAATTGATTGATTAAAACACTACGCACACAGGAATTTCGTTGCCTAAATCGGTATTTATCAACACACTAATATCTTAAAGTTTAAAGTCTATCGTTTGACTCAAATCTACTATTGACTTTTTAAAATCTTTCGTCCTAATCAAATATATACGCCAGTGTGTTAAACTTTACTTCTCTCAACGTTGCTCCATTGATCCTAACCAGTTTTCAAAGCGAATCTACATTAAAACGTGAAATCACCACGATTTACATTGTGCTCACATGATATATTCACTATCCCTAAAACACTAAAAAATAGATTTTATTTTATTTTAACGATCCTTCGTACTCACTAGCAGATAATTATGTTGGTTTTGGAACTGGTCACACATAAAAGACAATTAAAATGAAGGTGAATTACCAGTTAAATGTTAACTTTCAAGGATATATAAACTAAGAGACAGATATGACAAGGCACTGTAATGTTTAACTGAATAAAATTACCTTATTGCATAATTAACATGCAGCAACTCGACACAACGTTGTCTTGAATTTTTATAGCGAGATAGCAGTTCTACACAGAGTTATAGGATTACCCAGCTCTTTAAAACCTGGTGTGCTAAACAAAGATGTTTAACAAGCTAATATTTGTTTTGGTAATTTGTAACGCGTTTAGTCTAATATTACAATTTTTCAGTTTTCAGAACGTTTCAACCTCAGGTAAAGATAGTTTTGCGGCATATCAAAGAGTGTTTCATGCTTGAGCTGTCAAAACGAGTATAAACATATAAGGCAATTCTAATCTATGATGCTCTCAGATTGTGACAAAAGAGAAGATGGATGCAATCTGAGTTTCACGTTCGGCGTTATAAATCGAATAAAATAGTAAAGGTCACTATATTTGTTTTCAATGCAACTTAACAAAATAAATTTCTACCTATAGACTTGGTTGGTTCGCTGCCTATAGCGTGTGGCGTTGTGGCCCGTGTGCTCTCCATGGGCGATAAATTTACACATATCGAGTTTTTATTTTTGAAGCAAGGAAAAACGGGAAATTATGTGCTTAGAACACTTTTTCAGAAGTTTTGGTGCATTAGCAGTTATTATTTTCGACCAGAGTACGTAGTTCTAGTCAAGCGAATTTTATTCGTGTTACAGGAATATGCATCACAAGCATTTCCAAGCTACACAATATCACCCACATACTAACGCTATGGGTGAGCGATTGCACGTACGATACATTAAGTTCTGCATTAATAATTCCATGAGGCCCCTAGTTACTCGTGGGAAAGATTATGTTTATTTGAGTCGGCCATGATATTTACATTATCATTAGCTACAGGCTTTGCTCCGATATCCATCATCGTTGGAATGCAGATAAGTCTGTCAGGCGAACACGTACCCACAGGATCCAAGGTCAGTGAACAGTATCAGATATTCAAGAGCGTGTACAACCAATTATGGCCGTGTGTACTAATTAGTGACAAGGCTATGCCTGTCATCTTACACGCACCCGCTTACGTGCTCGAGACAACGTCATGATTGATAAGTTGAAACTCATTGCAGTACACTGTCAATAAGCATCAATATTGGATGGATGAGTTGGACACGGAGCAAAATACCGTTTTTATCAATATGCCCAACGGTGGGTCTGCCAGAAGTTGAAAAAGGGAAATTCGTTCAGCAAATGTAAAGCAGTTCCTCGTAAAGAAAAATTAAAGTTCAAATAACTAGTATAAAATCGTCTGGAATGAAGAGTTGAGAAGAACCTGCATACCAAATCCATTCGCAGGATTTGAAGACTTCAGTGGCGCGTATCTAGCGAGCCTCGTTTGAGCAAGCACCATTGGATTTGCTAAAGCGCGAAGAAGAACGAACGCACGACAGCGACAGCAAAAGCTTGTCGTTTTCTTTTGAGTTTATTTTAGAGTAGCTGAAATTGAACGAAAAAAGGCATGGAATGAATGTAAGTTCTCGGTGTTCCGGTCATTTAAAATCTCGGTAGACGGTGTAGATGTATTGTAGGAATTTAAAAGATTGGTCAGTTAGTCTTTACCGAAACAGGAGACATCCGAGTCCGAGAAATTTATATTTGTGTTTTTGGACTTGTGGAACAGTTGCCTTTTTAGGGTGGGCAATTTCTGACGGGAGTTGGAAGACTTTAGAATACGCTTATCGATGAAGAGTGCTTGTCAGTTTTTAAAATAGAATAGAATATCTTTATTTGGATTCAAACCACACATGTTCCATCAAATAATAAAATTGGAAAATATACAATATAAAAAAAGATATCACGTCACATAAAAATGTGCAATTAGTCTCATGTAGATAAGTAAATCTCACTAGTTGTACTGTACAATATATTTATTTAATATAATCATCGGTGCGTCGGAGTGCGAGAATGCGGGCTATTGTCAAGGTACGTAGTCTTGAGTTACGTGCCAGATTGTTTAACTTATTTGTCGTTAGCATGTGGCAGATGGAGTTCGCCGATGCTAAGCGGAAGATAGGGAATTCTCGACTTGTGAAGAGCACGAAGGTAAGTTGGCAGCGATGATTAATTTTCTCCAGACAATAGCATCAGATTCGGCTAAAACTCTTCCAATAAGTTGAAACACCTGGATGTTTATTGATTATCTATTGGGGTAGATGATAAGGGGTGGATAAGAAATGGTAATTGGCAGTGGTTAAGAATAGGGAAGATCTCCCGACCTTGCACACTGTCCACGTATTTATTGGAGATGATACGATTGAGTTGATTGTTTCTCTGGTATGATAGTGCAAAAAGGGATACACCAGATTTCTAAGGATGTTAACTTGTGCCAGTTAGCAGGATGAAGGTTAAGGTCTTCTACAACGATGTAGTAATCATACGGTTGCGTAAGAACTGTGGGCAAAAGTTGGGCTTCTTGTGTGTTATCACTTATTGAGAGGTTCTCAGGTAAAGAGGCAACGCCGACAGGCAGGTTCTGATATTGAATCACAAAGTAAAAGGCAAAGTATTTTAATCCCAGTGATTTCGAAACAGTTCGAAGCGCCTAGATATGAGATAGGATGGAACATATGCAGCTGATCCACTCGCTCGACCAACAGCTCTGTCGTTTCGTCAAAGAGAACGTCTGTTGATGAGGAAAAGACTCACTATACACGCTACGGAACGGCCAAGTTTCGACAGGAAAGCATATGTCTAGCTCGTTTGAAGATAGAAATGCCCGCAGCTGATTGATCTTTGGTGTGAGTGACTTGTAGTGAATGAGGATTGCCGAGAGTGATTCGGAAGGAAGGTGATTAGGCCGGAGAAGAAAGGCTAGCAGGAGTCTTACAGTGACAGTCGGAGTGCGAACGTTGGATGATGTTCGCTTGTTGATGAGAATCGACTTCCTTGATCCAACTCTTGTCAAATCGGTGGATGAATTGAGAGGTTTGAAAGCAGGAAAAAGGAGGTTGGGTAGGCTCAATCCATTGGACTAATGTTCTGAGGGTGTGTTTCCACTGTCATGGAGGTTGTTGGTAAGATTGTGAGAAGGGAATATAACAGGAGATAATTCAGGGTCTCGCTCAGTCACAATAGTATATGTATCAGACTTGCATTCTATCTGCTAACAAACATGGGCACCAATGAGATCGAAGCGTTGTAATCCCGATCTCCCTTGGTCTCGTCTAAGAAAGTCAAATTGAGACGAGAAAGCACGTTTCTGCAGAAGGAAACCGAACAAGCTTCGAAAATATAGTATGCTATGTCCATCCATTCTACAAACGATATAACATTAACTGGATGGAGTAAGAGAAAACGATCATTAATTTGAGGAATATTCTGGATGTGTCATCATCTGCTTCTGTATTATTAAGTATCTTACGCTTTAAGGGACTGCTTTAGCTTTCTCTTTTATCCTAGAATTGATCGTTTATAGATTGATGAAGCGTGGTTAGAACTATTAATATCGCATCCTACTTGTCAATTAATTATCCTTATGGTTCAGTCGCCACATGAAGTTTCTCCTTCGTTCTTTAACTCTCAGCTTGCCTTTAATTGTCACTTGTACATTACTTAAATTTGTAAGTCCTCAATACAGTGCATCCATACACCCAACATCTTTACCAACTTCAGTCTTTTAAATGATTTCGACGCACTACTCGCTAAGATGAAGCTCTTATCTCACTATGCGTTTGAGGCTGCGGTTAGCCTTCGATTCTTTAATGAATATCTGAGAGATAATACGAACTGGAAGCGTAACTTGTCCCTATCGTATTCGTAATTCCCTTTGTTATTAATATGAATATTTATGCTTGGTTCCACGCTTGGGGTCATACTTGTGACCGTTTAACATCCACAACGGTCTTCTTGGCGCCTTCGCTACTGAATAACCGTATCATTAACCCTAATTTCCATACAAAAGGCACAAAATAATGCTTTTTGCAAGTAAACACTCATTAAGATACATCCATTTTTATATTCAATGTAATTAATCTAGGTTACTTTTCTTAAAATTTAAACCAGTAGTAGTATTCAATACACATGTGTACACATAAATCTACGTATACGTGAATATTAGAAATAAATACAAATATATACATATACATCAATGGAGGTGACCTACATGCGTATCGAAATTTGGCTAGTTTGTCAATAATATTGAGTAAATACAGTTATAAATTAAACTGGTCAATTTTGATTGGCCGAGTCATTTTGGTTTAATAATTAATGTTAAGATTAGTGGTAGCTGATGTCGTATCTATTCTGTACACAAACACCTATATATATATATATATATATATATATAATAATATATATATATATATTATATAATAATACATTTATTTGGCATCAAAGGCCAACTGGCCCAATCATTGAAATAGCAAATCAAGGGTAGGATATGTGGAGGTGAGTGGAATTGTGACTAGCAAAGTATTTAATAGCAGGGGGAGGGGTTGGGGAGGGGAAAAGTTATCATTAACATCAAGATAGTTCAATCTGGTGAAAAATAAATATAAGCGAAGTTCCATTTGACTAGACAAGATCAATTGGAGATAGTCCGTGAAGTATCAGATCTTCAAGGTGAATGTGAGATCGAAAACAAAGATGAAGATGAAAAGATGGCGGCCCGGAGGTAGACGTCGACCGTTGGAGTCCATTGTCGTGACGAATGAATTGATGGAGTCGGCAGGATTGAGGCGAGCGAGTCTTGCAAGGATCGCAGGCATCTGTAGAACGTGATCGAGATTAAAAGAAGACCAGGGAGAGTCGAAGTCCGAAGCGAACCGTTGGTGGATCGGTAGGGCTGTTGGGTTTCCGGTCCTCCGCTGAAACAAGAAAGAAAGAAAAGAGTTGGATGAGCAAAACGTAGTAGAGTATCCGCAACGTGGATATAATGGGGTTAGGAATGGGCTGAGAGGTGGTATTAGTGAATCTAGAAGAAAAGAATAAGACAAGAGAGGTAGAGTGGAAGATGGCTGCCTGATGGATTTAACCCTACGAAGTTAGTAAAGAGGATAGCCTGGGGTGAAGTAAATGTTATGGATTGAGAAGGAACCAGTTTCGTTTCCAATCGGTCGTATCACAAAGAAATTTGTTGAAGAAGTACTGATGGGCTGCCTTTTTGAATTCGTGCTGGGGTAGGAGTTTTATGTCTGTGGGGAGAGCGTTGAAGACATTAGTGGCTTTGGAGAAGAGATAGATTTTTTTAAATATGGTGGGGGTATGGTAGGCTTGGATAGAAGAGTTACTAGAACGTGTGGCATAGTGGTGACTGGGGTGGGCAAAATTGGAGAGTGGTAAGCAGGTTGTGATCTTGTGGATAAAAGAAATGACGCGAAGGTGACGGGTGAACCAAAGCGGAAGAAGGTTTGCCAGAAGAAGGCGTTCCCTATAGTTTTGGCATTTCGGGAAGACTCGTTTTAGAAATCTGGAGGATATCTGTTCAATAGTGTAGGAGGAGGCGAGGGTTAGAGGACAGTAGAATTCGCTGGCGTAGGAAATGAGGGGCAGAACGTAGACCTTGAATAACGTGAGTTGGAGAGTGGGATTGTTAGTCTTAAAACAGATCAGACGGGCCCATTTGAAGAGTTTGGAGGTAGTGTGTGTAAGGTGTAGGGAGAAGTCAAGGGATTTCGAGAAGTGAATGCCAAGATGTTTGGCCGAATCTATTATTTCTATATCAAGGGGGTAGTTGGCAACCGGGACAGAGCAGAATGGATCAGAGGAGAGTTTCATTATGCGAGTTTTGGTGGGATTTAGTTTGAGGCCGATTCTGCTGAGCTGCGAGTGGAGCGAGGATAGGAGCTCCGATATAAGGGATAAGGAGTTGGATGTTTTGGAGTTGCTAAATACGATAACCATGTCATCCGCATATTTGAACAGTTTGAAAAGGTTGTCATCAACCTGTATGTGCGCGAGCGTAAGGTTGAAGAGAATGGGACCAAGTACGGAGCCCTGGGGAACACCGGATCTGATATGGGCTGGCCTCGAGTGACTACTGCCAACTTTTACTGTCGCATATCGGTTTCGGAGATAGTAACTAATGAGATTGAGTACGTTGCCGCAGATACCGCTTCTCAGTAAGGCGGATTCGATTGCTGAAAATGACAGCGAGTCAAAAGCCTTGGAAATATCCAGGAATAGGAGGGTGCACTGGAGCCCTTTAGAGAAGGAGGAGTAGCAATGATCGAGAACACTAACTAAGTTGGTGGAAGAGGAGCGGCCATTCAGAAAGCCATGTTGATCATCGAGGAGATAGAAGATTACATGAGACTTAATGGAGGCGTAGATTAGGTTGTATAAGATCCTGTCGAAGATTTTGGTGAAAGAAGGGACGATAGTAATGGGGCGGAGATCTTTAAATGATGAGATCGAAGAAGTGCCATTTTTAGGGATAGGAGAGATCGTCGAATTGAGCCAGTCCAGGGGAAGATAGGTGGTTTCGAGACAATGATTAATAACATCTGCAATCAGAGAGAAGACGTTCCAGCCTAGAAGGGCAATCATACTGACCGAGACTCCATATTGATCAAATTGGTGTTTAGATTTAATGTTTTTAATTGCCTGGGCGACGGAAGCCGGAGAGACATGGAACCAGCGTAGGTTCTCGGTGTCTCCGTTGTCTAACATCTCAACAGGTGGAGTGGGAGTGGAAAAGGAGTCGAGAAGGTGAGTCAGATAATCATTGGCGAAGTAGGGGTCGCCTGACTGAGAGAAGTTGATAAACGAGGTTTTAAGGCTTTTGCAGCAATTGGTGTTTGATGATGGCGAACTTTGCCCGGGGATTAGGAGCTGAGCGGATGCGTTTTTCGATGTGGAGCGCTTGTTTGTTGATAGCCTGTTTAATGAGCCCATCAATGCGTCTCAGAGCGAGGGCGCGAGCAAGTGACGATGTGCGTAGGCGAGAGTTGCGTGCGAGGTTGTCACGTGCCTTAAACAGAGCGTTCAACTTATTCGTCGAGTATACTTGTTGAATAGAGGTGGCGGAGTTATAGTGGGAGGATAGGATGTTATGGACTTCGGAAAAGCACGAGGAGAGATTGTTTGGGAGAAAGAGGTCCCTCCAGTTAACTGTGTCACAGAGTCGGCGGAACTCTTCCCAGTTGGTGAATCGTCTGAAAGATTGGGTGTCTTCTCGAGGGGTGAAGGATAAGAGAGGTAAGAGGAAGGATACCTGACAGTGATCAAGGTTGGGGAAGATTTCCCGAGAGCGAACATCGGTCACCTCGTTATTGGAGAGAACACAATCCAGTTGGTTGTTCCCTCGGGTAGGAAAATGCACGAATTGGTGTAGCAGGTTATCCGCGAAGAGTCGAAGCAGTGGGTGACTTTCGGAAGCTAGATTATGCCAGTTAGTCATGGGGAGGTTGAGATCACCCACAACGACGTACCGATCAGAGTGTAAAGAGAAAAAAGTGGAAAGGAGTTGGGCCCCGCGAGTGTCGTCGATGAGTGAGATATTAGGGGGTCTGTAGACAACGCAGGTAGATATGCTTTGGTTAAGGATTTGTAGCTGAAACGAGAAAAATTCCAAACCTTGAGAGTTCGATGTCGACAAGCGTTTGGGCATAAGAAGGGATCGGACATAGGCAGCTAGTCCGCCTCCACGACCGACAGTTCTGTCGCTACGAAGGAACGTGTATCCATGAATGAGGAAAAGATCATCACAGTGGATGGAAGGGGACAGCCAAGTCTCAACAAGAACGCATATGTCAATCTCGTTAGAGGACAGAAAGGCTCGTAGTTGATTAATTTTAGGCGTAAGTGACCTGCAGTTGATGAGGATTGCTGAGAGCGCTTTGAGAGAGGGATGGTTAGATCGGGGAGGAGAAGCGTGCGGGGGCTTTCCGCTGGCGGGTGGAGCGAGATCTAGGGCTGATGAGGGTGACAGACCGCTCGTTGACAAGGATAGAGTGGTCAGCGTCGATTTGGATTTCTGTTGTCCCGCGTTTATCAGGTGGGTGAGGCAGTTGTAGGGTTTGAAAGCAAGAGGGGGGCGAGATATCTGGGTTCGAGGGGGCACTCGGAAGGTGCGTTGAGGGGGCGAGCAGGGACGGAGAAAGATCAGGAGCTGGGGCGGAACTGTCCAGGGTGGGGACGATGATGGATTCAGTAGGGGGAGATGAAGTTGATGGGGCTGGGTCGAAGTTTTGCTTGGCCTTAGTAGACTTATGTTTTCGTTGTTTTACATGTATATATCTTATATATACCTATAAGTTTATGTA
This sequence comes from Eudiplozoon nipponicum, assembly GCA_029291075.1. Lineage (NCBI taxonomy): Eukaryota > Metazoa > Platyhelminthes > Monogenea > Mazocraeidea > Diplozoidae > Eudiplozoon > Eudiplozoon nipponicum. Next base: position 157,283 of record JAQBSW010000786.1, on the reverse strand, counting down.
TAAAGCTATATATATATATATATCAAGGTTTGGTTAGGCTTTTGCTTCATATCGTTTTGAATCCTGTTCGATACGTTATTGGCTTTGGCTACAGGTAACCCAGCAGAAGCACAGGCCACGCCGAAGGCTTGCTTCACATTTGTAACCGTGTTCCGCGCACGGTTAATCCGTCGGAACTCGGCGACCAAATGGAGCGGAATTTCAACCTTATATGTACGCCAACAAAGAAACCAGATTCTTTGATCGAATTTGTATAGCACCCGCGGTAAATTATCGGCTTCGCAGATCATGGACGATCTGAGCACAATGAAATGTCATCTTCCTATCAGCATGGATTACGTTGCTCCGCCTTGTGGTAAATCACTGCTTGCGTTTTTGACATATTGAGTTAATGCTAAATGAATGTTTGGAGCCCACTACCTTTGTTACAGCCATATCATGCCAGGGCGTATCCTTTTTTACCTCCGTTTCCCAAGTTGTCTTGACCTTGTTTGGTCTTACACAGTTTATGCTGGCATACTTTTTAGTGGTTGTGTATGATGACGTTGTCTAATGGAATTGTTTTTTTAAGAATGCTCTGCCAAACGATAAAGGCGACCAAATAAATCAACTACAGATTTATTCTTGCAATCTCTTAGTTTTTCTCCGGCTATTAAATTTATCGACCAATTTTGTTGCTGTTGTCTGAGGCGAACGCTTTTATCGGCTCTTCAACCGTTCTAGTCCCGAGCGATTCAAGTGTGCTTTTCAGACCGTGCGTAATTTGAATCAAACTAATCTATGAGTGTTGTCATAAGTCTGGTTAGCAGTAATTCGGCGATTCGTCGAAAGAATCTTCATAGACACTCCGGAGACTGAAAAAATAATTCCACTGAGATCTGCAATGTTACATAAAAAAGTACCTGCATAGTGCATGACAAATATTATCCTTGTCTACATTATGTGCAATCAATAAATTTTTATTTTAAAATAATTTAAAAATATGTTTGTTACTAAAATGCCTGTTTGAGTACACCTATATTTGTATTTGATCTTTTAATTAATTATAGTTTCCAGAAAGGCCAAAAGCTAGTCTACTACAGGTGAATGCCTGATTGAACGTGACATGCTTGTTCCGAAACACATTAAAGTCATGAATGCCACCACGTCGTCTATAACTGTTTATAATCGAAATAGGTCTAGGCTTGACTAGAAGCATGAGGATGCCATGTAGCGTTAAGTACACGCTTTTTAAGTATAACCAACGCTCTGCACAGCTATCTGACAGTCACCATTACCGATACGCAATGAATTCAAATTGAATCATATGCGCAAAGCAAGGATACGCCAAGTAAGCGTCTAACTTGAGCACTCGTGTCATCCATAACCGAGACTATTTGCACAAACTTCTCGCTCTGCTTTCTAGAGAAACGAAATCGGAGCAGAAAGCGTACTTTCCGTCTTCTGTACAACATATGGTGGGAGTGAAGGCAAAGTCAACATCTAGGACTATTTTTGGCATTGGGAATTTGGGCGTTTTCAAGAAGTGGACTTGTAAGTATCCATCTAGATGCAAAAAATTGACAAACTGACTTATCTGAACATGGTTTTCCTAGATGCAGTCGGTTTTATTTGTCTTTGTCTTGTCTAGCAAACTCTTCATAGATGAACCCTTCCTATGGCACGGAGAATCATCGTAGGAAATTATATAAGCCTGTGCAAATGATATTTTATTCGACTTCGCTAATCTGCATGTAGCCGCAGAGAATTAAAATCACGCCAGTCTTTTACTATTACATTGTGGAGGTCGATCAAAAATAATCAATTATTATTTATAGACATTTCAAGTCACCGCTGGTTTCTTAAAAAAATTATGCTTTTTTAAAACAATATTGGAATTACCTGATCTGCGTATTGACTAACACAGTTAGTTTTCCAGTAGTTTTCTTTCTTTAACAAAATATTTCGGCTGCCTTTATCGGCAGCCTTCTTTAGTTGGTCCATCCTCATCAGTTTTAAAAAAACAAACTAATGAAGCAAGCGCGATATTTCCTCTGGCCATATCATTTATACTTCAGACTGATCTTTCACTAGATAGTTGCGTGTCACATTTGTGTGTGTGTGCATTTCCGTAACTGTTATGTTCATCTAACCAAGTGAAACTACGATGGCTGAATAATAATTTACCACTTGCATGCGTTAGACTATTTGTTTTATGCACTCCATGATATGGCTTCATCAGATTGTTTTGTTAAAATGGTGAGGATGGACCAACTGAAGAAAGCTGCGTATAAAGGTAACTGAAATATTTTGTTAAAGAGAAAAAAAATACAGGAAAACTAACTGCGTTAGTCAAAGCCCAGATCAGGTAATTTCAAATAATCCAGTTTCGCAAAAATTATTTTACTGGAGTGTTTTGGAATTTTCTTTGTTTAAATTGTCTTAAATTGTGAGTTGTTGTTGAATTCATTCTTTCTGAGATTTTGTTGACGCAAGGTACGCTTTTTATTTGTTCGGATACAGAAATGTCTGATTTCCTATATTTGAATAGTTCACCTCTGAATATTGCTTATTAATTATTGAATTGGCCACAAGTTATTGTTCTTATTGATATCTCGGGGAAGGATCTCAAATACGTCACAGTTCTTCGCTATCGTACAGATATACTGCGACAATCAGTGAGACGGTGAGCACTCGCACTCTGCTGTAAACGTCCTATTATCGTCCTACTATCCCACATTCCTCACATGAATATATAGTGGTTAAATGGCGTAATACCGGCTCCTACTGATGAGTCGCCAGTAAGCACGAAACGAATGTGCATGAGATTATACTTTCCGTTCATGCTGCCTTTGGTTTATCCTTCTGGTCACAACTGAACTAATTTGTTACTAGGTTCGCAACACCTAATACATACTTGCATATATATTAGTTCTTCGCAACAAACAGTATTTAACTGTAATATATTGAATTGAATGATGTCATGCTTACCGCGAAATGTGATAACTGATATCGATGAAGGCCAAAGTGTATGGTTTAACTGGAGTAACAGGTGTTCGGAAATTGTTGTAATTCTCAATTTGGGTGAACTTTAGCATAAATTTATATCCATCAGGTTGGTATCATGTACCGACTCGGAAACCATAGTGTTAGTATCCGGTACTCATCGATTTCAAAAAATGGTATCAGTTACTAACACAATAGCCATAGTGTTAGTATCCTTTACAGACTCGGTATATATATTATATAGTGTGAGTTAGCATTGAAGTCGTATTGTCGTTGACTTTAGATTATGTTAGCTTCACTATTACAGGTTTACACATTCGTCTAGGAGATTGTACCGTCCTATTATTCCACATTCTTCTACCAAATATATAGTGGTTAAAGGGCGTAATACCGGCTCCTACTGATGAGTCGCCAGTAAGCACGAAACGAATGTGCATGAGATTATACTTTCCGTTCATGCTGGCCTTTGGTTTATCCTTCTGGTCACAACTGAACTAATTTGTTACTAGGTTCGCAACACCTAATACATACTTGCATATATTAGTTCTCCGCAACAAACAGTATTTACATCATTTAGTTGACCGGCTTCGTCCTTATTAGGAATTCATGATGTACTGGCCAGAATTTGCCGCGGACAGGGCTCGAACCTGGGCACATCTGCTTCAGAATTTGGTGCTCTAACCACTGGCTCAGTGGTTAAAGCCTCTGAGATGCCAGGCTTGGATAATCCATATATGCGGTATAATCATCTAATTTGGAACACTTAAATTCCTCAGAACTACCTTTTAAACTGAACTTCTTGAGCCCACCTGCTAATTTCTCTGTATCCTCAGTATTTTCTAAACCGGCAATAATATTTAAATTATATTTCTTGCAAATATATATATATATATATATATATATATATATATATATATATATATAATAACAATAAGTGTGCTCACCCAAATACGCTGATATCCACAGATGAGAACAAATATCTACGTCAATTACCTGAAGCAAATATGAGATCTTTATAATTTAATACTTTATTTTCAAAGAGTATCACGCCAGAACCATGCAGCAAAGGGTACTATTTAAATAATTGTGGAACTCGTGTATTATTTCCACAAGAAAAGTAAAATAAGTCACGCTTATTTAAGAAAATTTTTCCGTTTGTATTTGTTTTTGTCATTTGCAGATGAACAAATTTATATATATATATATATATATATATATATATATATATATATATATATCTTGTTTCAGCGGAGGACCGGAAACCCAACAGCCCTACCGATCCACCAACGGTTCACTTCTGGACTTCGACTCTCCCTGGTCTTCTTTTAATCACAATCACGTTCTACAGATGCCTGCGATCCTTGCAAGACTCGCTCGCCTCAATCCTGCCGACTCCATCAATTCATTCGTCACGACAATGGACTCCATCGGTCGACGTCTACCTCCGGGCCGCCATCTTTTCATCTTCATCTTTGTTTTCGATCTCACATTCACCTTGAAGATCTGATACTTCACGGACTATCTCCAATTGATCTTGTCTAGTCAAATGGAACTTCGCTTATATTTATTTTTCACCAGATTGAACTATCTTGATGTTAATGATAACTTTTCCCCTCCCCAACCCCTCCCCTGCTATTAAATACTTTGCTAGTCACAATTCCACTCACCTCCACATATCCTACCCTTGATTTGCTATTTCAATGGTTGGGCCAGTTGGCCTTTGATGCCAAATAAATGTATTATATATATATATATATATATATATATATATATATATATATATATATACATTGATCCAACAGGTAAAAATCCTTCTTACCATAGGAGAGCGTGTGTTTAAAGTGAAATATTAAAATAACCTGTGTGCATTTAGCAATCATATTAGTACTCGTTGTCGCAACCTGCAGTTTTAATTAACGTTGGCTCAAATAAAATTTAGTAAAAGTAAAAATTTAAAAAAAATTAATTCAATCCATAAAGAATTAATGGAATGATTCAGATAGTTATTCTTTTACGGTGTCTTCTAATAACAATAACGGAATGTCGTAATTCTACGTTATGAAAGCACGAAATCGTTTTTTCAATCTCAAATTTCAGTGTATGCACGCAGAATTCTGTTACTCAAATAATAAAATTAAAGTACCTTAATCTGTTTTTAATTAAAACAGATATAATCTACTTTGGTTAACAAACACGTAAATGCTGTCATAATGAGAAAAATATTTTCTTTCTTTCAATATCGTAATCTGACTGCACTGGCTAAATGTGCTGACGAGTGTAGGGATTCCACGTTAACAACTTACTTTTTGTTCACACAAAAGAATTTGAATGAACTGCATAGGAAGTTTGCAAATGGACAATTTGTTACGTAGTTGAAATTTTGTAAACTCGCATAACTGCTTTGTTTTGGTTCAAGACATGTCAAAAAATTATTATTATAATCAAGGTTGCGGTCTTGATATAAACACCTGACCCATTAATTGCTTACATATGTCAGTATAAACTAAGAATTGTATAGTGTAGAAAAGGCAATTCATCCAGTAGACCGGTTTCGTCCTTATTGGGAACTCATCATGTACTGGCCAGAATTTGCCGCGGACAGGACTCGAACCTGGGCACGTCTGCTTCGGAATCTGGTGCTCTAACCACTGAGCCATCCTGCCGCACACTACACTACACACAATTTTCAGTCATATACTAACTAATGTAACTTGGTTAGTCTATTTTTCCTTTAGGTGGACCTCATATGGCATCCATTTAGACCCACCCGTGCAACCAATGTTCGTTTAATTATATAAATGTCAAAAAATGTTGGCCTTCTTTGTATTAAACCATTATCTGAGAAATGAATGGTCACGTCAGCTAGCTAATTTATTTCATAAACTTGATGTCTCAGTTTGATCGTGCAGCTTAAATAGCAAGACGGATATTCAAGAGTATACCTACACAGAGTATAAGAAATTTATCTAGCCAAGCGCAAGAGCCCGTGTAGAATAGAAAGCGGTACCAATCGATTTCTTTTCTTTTTAGATTTTTAGATTCCGCCAGTCTGTCACCACTGTACTCCGATAGACTGCTGATTTTCGCTTCGATCTTTATTTAAAAAAAGTATAAATAGTGGTAAATTCAATGTTTTTTGATCTGTTGATATATTCTATACCTGATTTTGGTCTACGTTATCTTTTGCACAGACTGTTTGATCCTCAAATCACTTAGAATGATTTCTCTAATACTAGTGCTGTGATACTGCAATCGCCAAGTACAGCTCCGATCTCAGCATCAACCAGACACGCAGAGCTTCAACAAAATTGGCTGATATTTCGGATTTTCCAACAGCTTTGTCTGGTAATCTTACTATATCCACTTTGCGGCCACTCATGTTGGGCTAGGCAGATAATTTCATCAATAGGATTGCGAAAGACATAGCTTTGCGCAACAACATCAAACGCAATCTTTGTATTTTTTGTCTCCAATCTTGATCTTCCAAAGATGAGATGGCCTCTGTTTTGTTTGAGCAATGGGTAGACAATTTTTTTAAATTATAAGTTATCTCTGTTGGCAAGCGTCGTGCGTTCTGGCTAACATTCAACTTACCAACGATGAGCGCGAATCGCTCAAACCTCAAACCTCCTTGGTTTCAGCGTGGAAAGTAAAATTAAGGCGTGACAGCGCATTGTTACAGCGAGTAACTGAATAAACCCCTAGCACCCAGGCAGTGCAACCGACCTTTTTTACAAACAGAGTCACTCAACTTGAATGAATTAACTCATAGGCAAGAGGTTCGTAAAATTGAAGGCATTATCGGGGAACTCCATCGCCAACTCTCATTTTTCTGAGCCATTCCCGTTTTAAGGGTTCACACTAATAAAAAATATCGATCGCGTGCTCGCTAGCTCCACTGGGCCAGCCAAAGCTCCACCTCGACGTTCGGGGTCAGACTCACCGTGTAGCGACATCCACGCGTAGGCCGCTTTTGCCAATGCCCAGTGACGGCCTAAAGCCATCGATTTCAATCCAAAACTATTGTATGCGAAAAATAAGACGACTTGCTCTGTCTATGTAGAGCCAAAACGTACAAAACCCTGTGTTCGATCGAGCTATTCAATTGACCCTCGCAATATTTCCTTCCGCCAACCTCAGCAATTCCATCCTTGATAATGGAAACACTTCCACTGTGTTAATATCTTCACCTGCGAAGTTGCTAATTCCTCTCCGTGTCGCTGCGATAGTCAAGTGGTTTGAGCCCTGCACAACAGCCGAAGTCCCGATTTTAATACTTTTAACTCTCCAATCCGCCCGATAAGAGCTGGATTAAAACAATTTTAATATTGATGATGAACATTTGCTTCTCATCGACAAGAGAACAGTCACCTTCATCTATACACGCTCGCGTTCCGTTCGTCGCTGTAAGACACGGTAGCTTTTCCGCTCCAGTTTAACCATTATCGCTCTGAATCTTTCTCCACATTCCACATGAATTGCAAGTCGCTCACAACAAAAATATCTGCCAAACGTGGGTATTTATATCTTAATATTAACTAGAAATATTACTGCTTATCGAAACTTGGCTGTCCCCTGCCGTACATAGTGTTGACCTTTTACTGATCGACGGATAATCATTTTTTAGAAATGACAGAGTTTATGTCCGACTGAGTTTGTTAACTGCATACGTTCGGTTTTCTGCCATGCCTAAGAGCCTGACCACCTCCAGCACACTCAGGTTGAAATGTTTTGCCTTCGTTTGAGTTACTTATCGGCAGTCTTATCTCTCAACCGTTGATGACACTTGAGGGGTCACATGTCTGCCCTCAATTTTTGCGCAACAGTCTGACTATTGCATCGTTGCGGGACATCTTAAAAATCACTCATGTCAAATGACAAAATTTAGTAAGTTATGTACTACTATTACACATTTTATGAGGTTGACTTTGGATAACATATTTTCGTTCTAATATTATGTTCATCCCTTATTCTTCTCTTGCTAATATTGCTTGACTGTGATTGTGTAAGACGCATGTTAGTCTCTCTAAAATTAGAATTATTCTCTCGATTCAACCACGGGTTAATTACTATTTTTAATTATTTTGAGTGGTTGTCTGTGGATAACACATATAAGTTATATATTATATTCCTCACTTATTCTTCGTTTGCTAATATTGCTTCCCAGTGATGGTAGAGTTGATGATGCAAGTCGAATGTTCGTTTAACAAAATTTAGAATCAAGTTTTGTTTCATCCCTAGGTAAATTGATAATACTTCACATTTAATTAGGTTGTCCTTTGAGATCTTTTTTTCACATAATATAATTGTCTCCAGTTCTTAATTTGATAATTTTGCTTGACTGTGATTGCAGAATTGATTGTGTAATTCGCATGTCGGTCTTTCTAAGTTTAGAATCATACTCTTGATTCTTCCTTTGGTGAATTAATATTTTTTTCAAAAAATCAGTGTGAAATTATATAATTAAACGAACATTGGTTGCGCGAGCGGTGATAACAAATCCTTTTAACCAAGGTTGCGAACTTGATTTAAACACCTGACCCATTATGTACATACATTTGTCAGTATAAACTAAATATTATATAGCATGGATGAATTGCCTTTTCCACACAATATAATTCTAAGTTTATACTGACAAATGTATGTACATAATGGGTCAGGTGTGTACATCAAGTTCGTGACCTGGATTAAAATTAAGTGGAAAATTTATTCCCTCATGTTAAATTAAGAAAAAAATCTTACTCTAACGGCAGAACTTTCGCTCCTTATCGACTAATTTACATGTTTCAATATTGTATCGCTTAATGCGATCGAAATTACGAAACGAATACACGAAAAGTTGATGTATCGATTATTATTTAAATAACTATTATTTTAAAATATCCTATTCTGTATTTTTAATCATACTTTAATAACAATGAAACAATTGTAACTATTATGTACTTGTGCAAACAAAATCGATGATCATCTTGGTTGGGAATTTATTGTGCAACCTGTACTGTGCGCTGTAATGCGAGAAATGGATTGGGTTTTTAATTTTTTTGACTGACGATTAACCAAGAACATAATTTGAAACGTATTTCGGTTAATGTACTATGTGCACTATGAAAACGACTATCGCATTCAAATGGTAAAAACAAGGTAAAAATTCGATATTTAATCAAAATCATCACATTTCACTGGCCCGGTGGTTAAATTAATTGTTAGCTAAGTGATGTCACTCCTTAAGGTTGGGTTGTTGGTTGCGGTAAATTGTAACCAGGTGCACAATAAAGAAAAAAATGAGATATTTAATGGAAATCATCACATTCCACTGGCCTGGTGGCTAAATTAATTGGTAGTTAAGTGATGCCACTTCTTAAAGTTAAGTTGTTGGTTCCGGTAAATTGTAACCAGGTGCAAAATAAAGGAAAAATGGATATGTAATGGAAATTATCAAATTCCACTGACCTGGTGGTTAAATTAATTGGTAGTTAAGTGATGTCACTCATTAAAGTTGGGTTGGTGGTTCCGGTAAATTTTAACCAGATGCACAATTAGGGGGAAAAAACCAGCAGGTCCACCCTGCTGCGATGGGCACACTTGAGGCCGATAACGCACCAATTGCTACATTTATGGCTAATATGACTGGACGAGAATTACACCGACGAGGCGATCGATTAAAGCAGCAAGCACAGCAAGACTGTGCCAAAGGCAGAAACTAAGCATTGCGAACAATTTCCAGTCATATACCAACTTCCGTACTTACATATTTTTTACTGTGAGTGGAACCTATTTGGCAATTAACAAGACCGCGAGTTCTAGCTAGCCTCCCGGATCTGTTGTTATAGAAGAGCCACCAAGAAACCTGGTGAAATTGTCTTTAAAAGTAGTTTACTGACAGGATTTTGGTAAAATATGTTGTCAGCATGGAATGGAAAGTGAATAATGTAGCAGAAAAAATTTAATTCAGTAGACCGGTTTTGTCTCTAGTGAAAATTCGCCAAATACGTTCATGGTATTTGCCTCGACCGGGACTCAAACTGGGGCACATTTGCTTCTGAGTGTAGCACTCAAAGAATGCCGCCAACACTGCTGCACACTGAAGATGATGTACAATCATATACCAATTTATGCTTTGTTCAGCCATTCCTACACGTATATTTAATCAAAATCTTGCCTTTAAGCTTAAATTCAATGTAACTTTTCCAGGTGGCATGTTGTCCGGTCTATAATTAGAAATTGTTGGTCATTAATTGGAACTTTGGGTCTTTAGAATTGAAGTATAGATTCCACCTGAAGTAAATGCTAACTAAACACATTAGTTGGTATAAAACTGAAAATGGCGTGTTGTGTGTGGCTGAAGCTGTTTAGTGGCTAGAGTGCTAAACTCAGAAGCATATATGCCTCGGTTAGAGCCCCGTCAACGCAAATTCCGGCAATTATTTGTAGAGTTTTAAATGAGTAAAAACCTGTCTACATGATGACTTACTATTGCTAACTTTTGCATCGATACATTCATACGGACAACGTATTTGTAGGCAATACAATTGAACAATCATTGATTGCGCAGGTGGTGATAACAATTCCTTAAGTCAAGTTGGCGAGCTTGAAGTAAACACCAATCCCATTTTATTTTACCAGTCATCGAACAACATAGCAAAACGCGTCAGTAAGTGTGACTGATGGTAGTTTTGCTATTTTTTTCGACGAATAGTTTAATGCATTTGGATTAGTGTTTACTTCAAGCTTGCAAACTTGATTTATCGAAGCATATTTGTTATCAATCTCCTGCCACTTTTCATAACTTATATATATATATATATATATATATATATATATATATATATATATATATATATATATATATCGTTACCAGTTTCACCATTCTTTAAAACATGAGAACAAAACAACGTACTCCATGGAATAACATTTATTAATAAATCTTATTTCTACCAGTATCTACAGCCATAATTCTGGATTCGTCAGTATATTCGTTCATCCAATCCCAACTGTGCATTTTTCGTAACCAATCCCCTCTTCGTTACGTTAGTCTTTGTTTTGCGAAATTTGAAACACTCCTCTTGCGTAACGTCAACACCTTTGTCTGTATACAAATTTCAATGTACCTGCAACGCTCAGTACATCGGCACATCAAAGAAGAGGCTCGAAACTAGAATAAATCAGCATCTCCCTCAAAAACTATTAAAGAGGGGTGCAGCTCCTACGCAAAAATCAGCAATTTGCGAACATGTACTACTCACAGGTCATGCTATTAGTAGTAACAATTTTTCAGTTCTGTACAAGGCAAAAACAGAGAAAATGCTTCTGGCTTTTGAAGCTATTGCAATCAATAAGCTGAAGCCCTGCTTAAACGTGCAGAAAATAATTCAAAAAGAAATTAAATTGGACTGGAACAAAGACATAATTGACAAGCCTTCAAAAATAGCCTAAGTTTAGCAAAATACGACACACTTATCAATTACGGACTCAATTACAATGAAAGCGATGACACACCAAATGACGTTACGCAAAAGGAGTGGTCTAAATTGCGCAAAAGGAGTGGTCTAAATTGCGCAAAACAAAGGCTGACATAACGAAGAGGGGATTGGTTACGACAAATGTACAGTTGGGATTGGATGAACGAATATACTAACGAATCCAGAACAATGGCTGTAGATACTGGTAGAAATAAGATTTATTAATAAATGTTATTCCATGGATTAGGTTGTTTTGGTCTTATATATATATATTTAACTGATAATTTATTTAAGTATTGCCTAAGGTAGCAGATGCTGTTAATCTAGTACACCGGTTTCAAGATTAATGCAAACTCACAAAGTACAGTTCAGAATTTACCACAAATGAGGTACGTTCCGAAGCACATCTGCTTCGAAGTCTGGGATTCTATCCACTGCGTTAGTCGGCGCCTTAAGTCGAAATTGATGCCACATAAGCTCCACCTGAAGTTAAAATCTAACCAAAAATGTAAGTTAGTATTAAAACTGAATATCGCGTGTAGTAGGCGGTAGGAGTGGTGCGCTGGATACAGTTCCAGACTCCAAAGCAAATGCGCCCCAGTTTAAGCCCCGTTCGCATTATACTTCTTGGCATTACATGAAGTGTTCACAATAAGGACGAAATCAGTCAACAGGGGAACTGCTTTTGCAATCTTAGGCAATACTTAATTTATGTTGACACATAGAATGGAAATTGCATAAGACAGAAAATAAAAAAAATATATTTACTCGACTGAGTTTGTCTTCACTGGACACGCTTTACTATTAGCGAGAATTAAGTAGCAGAGATTTGAACGTAGAAGCACTGCACTAGAAGCGCGCAACTTGTCACCCACGCCATCGATTACACGTAAGGCTATCAATTGCCTATGATGTTAACTGATGCTTCCTGGCCAGTTAATTGAAGGCATAATAACAGAACATTATTGAAAATACATTGGCTGTATGCAATGAAGGTAGCATCTTTGATACCTGTCTTGTATTGAAATCACAGACAAAAAGTAAATTATGGCATATTCAAGTGTTGTGTTAAACAAAGATTTATTTACGCTGCTTCAAACTTGTCTAGAAAAAATAGAGATTATAAATGTACTGTGCGCAATTATTTTAAATATATATTTATATTTGTATAGGCATATTCTCTTTTTTTTTTAAAAAAATACGTATACAATGGTGTTATATGGTTATCAGCAATAGATGGTTATCATGCCAATTATAATATTTATTTACTATTAAAACAAATTTTGTTTGCATTTTACGAAGCATGCATGACTTTAGTTAATCTGGTATTCGTTTTGAGACAATTCAAGCATATTCCAAACAATATAGCCACGAAAATTATCTAGCTATTACTTTATTCAAGTTTGCGATCTTGATATACACACCTGACCCATTATGTGCACACATTTGTCAGTATAATCTAAGAATTGTATAGTCTAGAAAAGGAAATTCATCCAGTAGACCGGTTTCGTCCTTATTGGGAACTCATCAGGTACTGTCCAGAATTTGCCGCGAACAGGACTCGAACCTGGAAACGTCTGATTCGGAATCTGGTGCTCTAACCACTGAGCCACTCTGCCGCATTTATCTAGCTAATATGATTATGCATATCTAATACCATTAAGCAACGGGCTTCCAATATATTTAAATATTAAAATGAAATTACAAATAAGAGAGTTACAAATATACCCAAAGCACACTTGTTTAATAATTTAGTCTTTAATTGTGTTATTAAACATGAAAATTTAATCTAAAAATGTTCTTGGCAAAGCTTGAAAGTTACGCTTATTTACTGTTCAACAAACTCGCTTTCACCCTGCATTTGCTGCGGTTAATCACGGAGTCTCCTTGATGAATCGTAAGTTGGCAAACCGCGTAGGCCGGATACAAAATACACCATCAGATTACTTTGTTCGGGCCGTTTTCTTATAAATTATCTCATCCATCATATGCACACAGTGTGTTCTACTGAAGTTTGTGAAATTGAGATAGACACCAGTTACAATTTATTTAGTTGATCAATCAAATGCAATCTGACTGGAAAATTGGCAGTTTTTAAACTATTACTGTCTTGGCTTTCCCTATTTATTAAGGAAACATAAATAAACTCGTTTCGTTTAACTTTACAAACTTCTTAACGATTTTTGGATGTGAATTTCTGTAGAAAGCAGTGTTTAACTTCGAAAACTTCTCGTTCTACTTATAGTTATCGATTAATTTACCCTTTAAATACGGTTTCTAGTATGCATTTTAGACCAAAATTCAGCTAACTCTGATTAATATTTTGAACGACTAATCAATTTCTACTTTGTGCTTTCCTCAGGGAACATTAAATCGTGTACCGCATGCATAGGACTCTAAATTATGCAACAACGGATGGTTTTCTGTTAGAGTATACCGGACGTTTCAATACACTGTGTCACGGTGTAGCTTTGTATGCTGTCGATTGAAAGTCTCTTCTGCGGGTAGAATTGCGATGTTATGCTAGTTATCTGAAGTGATCAGTTTTAAAACTATAAGTAGTATTTTTCAGTCAAATTTGATAGAGAAAATTTATCTGAAGTTCTTTGTATCTTAAATTGACTAACTCATCTGTTATACCAGAAAGGACACAAGCGTGGTAAAATGCGCAGTTTTTACCAACTCTGCTTTGGAAATCTCATTTCGACGAAGGTTATTACGCGATGCACAACGCCCGATAAATTTCGATTAAAAAATTTGGTAAAACGTTTAAAAATCGTATTCTGCATAAACCGTTCACAATAAAAACAGTTTACCTTATGCTAAGTCTTCAACTGCCTGTCAAACTTGCGTGATTCAGCTGATCTCAAACTTATTTTACATGAGGACTATTAAAATTATCAAATTCCTTCACAAAACAACATTTTTTATAATTTTAAAATTAAATCTGTATGGTTATGAAATATGAATACATCGCGAAATGAAAAAGAATCTATCTTAATTTGGCGTAGGTTAATATGAATACAGCCACAATTATTATAACGCTTATATATATATATATATATATATATATATATATATATATATATATATATATATATATATATATATATATGGAAGTGTTTTGGTGTGTGTATGTGTTGTTTATGTGGCATATTTCGTTTGACTTGAGCAAAAAAACGTGAAAACTAACTTTTGTAACCAGGAGCGAACATTAACATCCATATGGCATGACTCACGGCAATTTTTAACCACATATGAATAGAGTAATTCTTTAAATCAAGTTTGCGAGCTGAAGTAAACACCAATCCCACTGTTTTTAACCAGTCGTCGAACAACATACCAAAACTACCGCCAGCCGCAACGCACTGACGCGTTTCGACCTTCCATGATCATCATCAGAGTACGACGGCAAACTGACTATCGAGGATCAAACCGCATTTGATATATATGGAAATCAAATTTAGATATGCGGCTCTCACCTCTAGCAGTCTCGCATACATTGAACTTGACTGGAAATGTCGGCTGCACAATTTCTATGCAGTCACGGACATTAACTGTTTGCAGCTTTCGCCACATATACATATATAAGCAATACAATTTAAACAATAATTGATTGCGCGGGTGGTGGTAACAATTCTTTAAATCAAGTTTGCGAGCTTGAAGTAAACACCAATCCCATTGTATTTAACCAGTCGTCGAACAACATAACAAAACTACCGCCAGCTGCAACGCACTGACGCGTTTCGACCTTCCATGATCATCATCAGAGTACGACGGCAAACTGACTATCGAGGATCAAACCGCATTGAATATAATGGAAATGAATAGAGTAAGTCTGTTTAACTATTAAACACACATTCGTTTAAGTACTTTTATGCGTACAATAAAAACTAACCTCTGAGCAGAATGTGAATTCTTACTAGGTAGGTGACTGAATAAGCTACTTACCTTGTCAGTTCGTTCTGTTCTTGGTGAAGAAAGTTATATTTTTGTTTGTTTTGATTTAATATAGATACTGGTAAGTGATCTTGATAATGTTTCTTTTAAAAAACATTCGAAGAATCTTTTTCGTTTAAAGCACTATTTGGAATGTATGCGAACTTGCCGACTATACTGCACAAGTAATTTTGGCCAGTTGGTGCGTGAGAAAATTTAAACAGATAATAAACCATTGTTTAAATTATGTTTGCGAGATTGAAGTAAACACCAATTAAACTGCATTTAATCAGTCGTCTAACAACATTACAATATTAACGTCAGTGACACGTACTGATACGTTTCGATCTTCCATGATCATCATCAGAGTACGACGGAAAACTGACTAGCGAGGATCAAACCGCATTGAATATACATGGAAATCAAATTTAGATATGCGGCTCTCACCTCTAGTAGTCTCGCATACATTGAACTTGACTGGAAATGTCGGCTGCACAATTTCTATGCAGTCACGGAAATTAACTTTTTGCAGCCTTCGCAACATATATATAGATAATACAATTTTAAAAATAACATTGTTTGCGCAGGGAGTGGTAACAATTCTTCAAATCAAGTTTGCGAGCTCGAAGTAAACACCAATCACATTTTATTTAACCAGCCGTCGATCAACATAGCAAAACTAATAGAATAAACTACACTGAGTTAAAAGATGACATTGTGAAATGTCCTCCGAGTGAAAGCAGTGATTTTTTTGGTTTTCAAGTCCTGACCGAAATAAAAAGATTAATGCTTTTGTAAGCGCTATACGAAATGCTTTAGATAACTTCTAGAAATGTATGTAATTCGTATATAAATTTTTAAATAATGCTTATGGTTCGGAAGTGAATTACAATCCTAAAGCTTTTTGTATCGTGAATTACAAGTAGAGACGAGATACCAACTTCGTAGCTCATCATCATCATTATCGAAGCTGGTCGGAATCAGACTGGTCGCAGTAACTACAAAATTTTTGAAAATCCAACTTGCGACTCGCGTACTGAGTATTCTCATGTATATTGAATTTTGACGACAAAATCCAATGCCATCGACGAGAACGTTTTGCCTCATTCGCTTGACACAGCGGTCGCAATATTCGCTAATGATTTTTTACGCTTGTGCAAACAAATATTATTTGCTTAAGTTAGTGGGTATGATCAAAACTGTACTTTACGCCATTCGCAAAATAAACCATGGATAATTCAATAACACGTTCGTTCAAAAGTTAGGAAGTAGCAAAATCGCCACAGAAATTATAAATGTCAAATGCTTGCCGTAATTTTGGATTCTTATATCACAGTATAATTAAACTTGCTGGTACAGACTTTAAAAAATATATGCATCTTAATTTACCTGTAAAAAAGCCAAATAGCGCTTTATAAACGTAAAAAAATTAGTGTTCCGTCATTTGTAAATATTTGTAACAGTAACTGTTTCATCGGATACAGTAACCGACTATTTTTTATTTTCTCCGAAAATATCTATAAATGAGTCTATATATACATATATTGACTGGAAAAGCAAGCATAACATTTAAATGTGAAGAGCGTGCGAAATAATAGAGCAACCAAACATTTGCGTGCATCACTTCCAGTTTAAGCTCACTGATCGAACATGTTATTTCTGCTTACATAAATCAGGCTGCGATTTGTTTATCTACAGAGTTTCATATGTGGCTAACGCATTTTTGTTATTGCATTCATTACTCATCTTGAAGGCCACTTCTGGAGAACAAACATGCGGGGTTTCAAAAATATGTTGCGCAATTGCACAAGTGTATTCCAAATTTGATTTAAATAAAGCTTTTAGGTTAACGTGTTCTTTCATTCGAATAAATAACACTATAGTCGATCGGTCTAAGTAATTTGAGCACCAATTTACGCATGTACATTGGTAAAGAATAAATGAGGTAGACATTATTGACTGTTTCTCTTTAATTTACGGTAAAAGCGAAAGTGTTACCTTAAATAGCACACGTAGCTTAGCTGCAATACATGCGTGCATTGTCCGCGGCAAATTCTGGACAGTACATGATGAGTTCCCAATAAGGACGAAACCGGTCTACTGGATGAATTGCCTTTTCTACATTATAAAATGCTTAGTTTATACTGACAAATTTATGTACATAATGGGACAGGTGATTATATCAAGATAGCAAACTTGATTTAATTAATACATGTGAGTGTTAATGCCACCTCAACTTTCTTTTGTGCTGTGCTGGAAATAGCCTTCCCCTTAAATGGAATGTAGAGGTTAATTGCTTTATTTTTTAGTCATGAAAACGTATGTTAGTCTTGACTTTACCTTTAAGCAATTGACTCGATCAATTGTCTAGGATAGTCATTAGACTAGATCATTTATTTGTCATTTTAAAATATTCGTCTCCTTTTCAATTTGGACTAACAAAGCTGTCAATTCTTGAAAAAAGGCAACGAACGGTGATCATTTATTATGAAACGATCTTGAGCTGCGACAATGGCAATATCGTGCCGACCATTTCGTTTGTAGCCAGTTGTTTTATTTACTTAACAATTAGCATCTTTCTATAGTATTACATACAATAACAGCAAGCAATCGTATTTCTCGTACTCTGGCATGAAACTGGTATTTGTATGCGTTTTATTGAAACTTTGAAGCAGTGTTCGTTATTGCGACCTATTTTCAAGAACAAGGAAATTATCAACATAGCGTATCTTTTGTGCAAACTTACTAATATTACTATTTAATAATGTTATAAAGATGACATGGGAAAATCTCCGGTAGCCCTGAAAAAAGGGAGCTCCTCATTGCCACACCATCATCCTGTATATGGATACTTCCATTAAAACGATGTGGTAATTAATACGAAATTTGATAACTAATATCAGTCGAAGTTAGAGCATAAGACTTCTCTGGAGTAGCGGGTGTTCAGAATTGGTTGTTGTTCTCAATTTTGGTCAAAATTTTGGCATATCTCCAAAATTGTTTTTTTGGTACCATTAACAGGTATAGCACATATACAATATAATTAGTTGACTGAAGTTGCATTTGTAAAATTAAATGTACATAGGTTGTGCGAGCAGTGATAAAAATTAATTAAATCAAGGTTGAGATCTGGATATAAACACAAGTGCCACTATATGCATACATTTGTCAGTATAAACTAAGAATTGTATAGTATACAGGAGGCAATTCATCCAGCAGACTGGTCTCGTCCTTTTTAGGAACTAATCACGTACTGGTCAGAATTTTCCACGGACAGGGCTCGAACTTGGGCCACTGAGCCATCGTGCCGTATACTACACATAATTTTAAGTCATATAATAACTTATTCTTTAAATCAAGTTTGCGAGCTTGAAGTAAACACCAATCCCATTGTGTTTAACCAGTCGTCGAACAAAATAGCAAAACTACCGTCAGTCGCAACGCACTGACGCATTTCGACCTTCCATGATCATCATAGTAACTAATGCCTCTTGGTTAGCCTTTCATTTGGTCAATGCGGGAAACGAAGAATTGACCATTGATAATTTTTAGCTCATAGGAAAAACACTTTAGTGGGTCCTTGTTAGTCCGTACATTATTGATGTTGATGACTCAACTGGTCTGCGTTTCTGTGCAACTGCTGTATAAACTAAGCAGGCATCTGTTAAAATTTTAATTTCAATTATAACACTTTCCGCTCAACATTGTCTATTTCATCTGACTTTTATTGTCACTCGACACGTCCTCCATGTTTTGTAGACGGTCGGATTTGTCCATTAGAACAGCGCTCTTGCATTTATCAGCGCGTAGTATTGTGATGTCTGAATTTCTGTTGATATATTTAAGCGCGTTTAAATGATGCTTTGTCAACGAATAGTGTTCTACACATTTAAACGATTTCATATTTGAAGACTGATCAGCAAAGGTAGCTCTAAACCAGTTTATATAATCAAAGCTTGCAGGATCTAAGGCGACTGTTTGTTCGAAAGAAATTCAAATGCGGCGTCAAAATCAGTATAACTTTCATCTGTAAGATTAATTCCATAATTTCAGCCCATTGATAGTGCTATCCTTGTTATTCGATTGATTTGTAATTTGGATAGATTAAGTACACCATTATCAATATCACTCGTAGGTCGGTAAAATCTTGAACCCTTAACATTTCCAGATGCACTGATTATTGGCCTTGATTGATGGGTTCTCACTTGTCCCTTCATTTTGAAGCCCTCCATCAGCTGCTCGTCTGAAAATGACGTTGTTACAAGATTTTCCACTCATTTTTCCGAATTTTTGTGACTTCATTTCCGTTCATATAATCAGGGTTGACACCTTACGTACAGAGAAAAAAACAACTTGTGGCAAATGTGGTGTCCTCATTCAAGGAAGATCTATTTATATTTATTTTAATTCATAGAGTATTTTTTTCTGTCTGCCCTAATATCCGGTCTTCATACCTATTCTCTTATACTCAAATGTATGCACAAACTTACCCACGTCCCCGCCCCCCTCTCACGCACACAGCAACCTAAATATACATACGTGTACTCTTCTAAAGTGACATTTATAGAATAACTATAAGCAAACCCCATGGATCGACATACGCACCTATCCGTGATGTCTGGATTTTTTTAATTACTTTACCCGACGCGTAGAGAATACACAAAAAAATTATTTTAATCATATTGCAGTAATCCTCAAATTGCCGGATTACCTAATCTCATCCTGTGTGCAATAGGTAATAGAGAGAGAGAGGTTAGTAAAACTGTTGAAATTATATAGTATTATTCTATTTTGCTGCATTTGACCAATATCATATGTACGGCTTAAATTACGCTAGTGCACCTGTCATAACCTAAAGTCAATTAGTATTTAAATTGTTGGAATTTCACGTTCTCATGCGTTTTTACCCCTTCGTGGTTATCATTATAACCCAAAGGCAAAATTGTCAAAAATAGGAATGTAAACACAGGAAATATATGGTTATTGTAACTTCCGACAATGCTGCACAGATTTACCTCTCAAATAAAATATAGTGTTCAATGTTTTCTCAATAGGCAAAAATTAATGAATTTGTTAAAAAAAGGTAAATATGAAAACTTTACAATGATAGGAAAATATGGCGAATTCGGAGAATGATTGTGGCATCTGTGCTAAACACTCTCCTTTGGCTGAAAATGCTGTTCACCTATTTTGGAGAAAATTCAGATTGGAGTTTCGGTTTAAACCTCGTTTGTCACCTAAGTATGTTAATTTTCAAAGAACGTTGAGTTTGTGTCGTTTATAACGCGAAAGGGACGTTGTCCAACGTCTATCTTCACATAGATGATTGGATAGATATTGGCTTGCATGATCTTCCTCAGATGGTTTTCGGTTCACTGCTGACGTAATTGATATATTGCCAGTTATGCTCAGATTATTTGTAAAGGCTTTATTAGGTCAACTTTTCCTTCTTACGCGAGTCGCGTTTCCAAAATTGATGGGTAATTATTAATTAAAAGTATTATTTTCTCATTAAAATAACTTACATGAAAAACAATTGAAAATAAATACACACTTTGACCAGCTGCATTGTTAACTTTTCTTGAATTAATAAATAAAGATAATCGAGCTATATTCTAGGAAATATTTATCATTGATTATAGAAATAAGATTTGGTTTATATAATTAAACGAACATTGGTTGCGCGGGCGGTGATAGCAATTATTATAATCAAGGTTGCGGTCTTGATATAAGCACCTGACCCATTAATTACTTACATATGTCAGTATAAACTAAGAATTGTGTGGTGTAGAAAAGGCAATTCATCTAGTAGACCGGTTTCGTCCTTATTGGGACCTCATTATGTACTGGACAGAATTTGCCGTGGACAGGGATCGAATCTGGGCACGTCTGCTTCGAAATCTGGTGCTCTAACCACTGAGCCACCCTGCCGGTTTCATTATATTTTACACGTAACCATCAGCAATGAGACGTGCGACGTGGCTTTTCATGGCTAGAGCTCTGCCATCGTCATTATTGACAACTCATAAAGTACAAGCCATAGTTTGCCTTAACTGAAACCTTGCATTCATCCAAATATGCATTATTTTTGTTACATTATGCAATGTCTAGTTTATACTAACAACACATAAAACTAAAATCCTTCCATAAATATTCTCTATTCTCCAGGCGGCATGGTGCATGTTTTGTCATGAAAAATCGGAAGCGACAAGGTTAAAGCTTGACGCAGAAAGAGATGCCATATAGGCTCAACCTGAGAAAAACGATAACCAAAACATAAGTCCGTACATAAATGAAAGTTTCGCGTAGTGTACAGCAGGATGGGTGCAGTGGAAAAGTATAAACTCTAAAGCAAATGAGCCTCGGTTCGAGCCCCGGTCGTGGCAAATTCTGACATGTAAATCATATATGCATTAGGTGTTGCGCACCTAGTAACAAATTAGTTTAGTTGTGACCTGAAGGATAAACCAAAGGCAGCATGAACGGAAAGTATAATCTCATGCACATTCGTTTCGTGCTTACTGGCGACTCATCAGTAGGAGCCGGTATTACGCCCTTTAACCACTATATAT
Source organism: Eudiplozoon nipponicum (assembly GCA_029291075.1). Lineage (NCBI taxonomy): Eukaryota > Metazoa > Platyhelminthes > Monogenea > Mazocraeidea > Diplozoidae > Eudiplozoon > Eudiplozoon nipponicum. Next base: position 135,328 of record JAQBSW010000786.1, on the reverse strand, counting down.
TTGGGTGAGGAATGTGGGATAATACGACGGTACAATCTCCTAGACGAATGTGTAAACCTGCAGTAGTGAAGCCAAAATCATATAAAGTCTTCGACATTGCGACTTCAATCATCAAGTAGATCATGAGTTTGAAAATAATACAAAACAGGTCGACATGCTGAATCGCCTTCACTATGATATGCAGTCTTTAGTTAATACTGCAAAAATATATCATCCAAATCCTGTAATAAAACTCTAATTCGATATTTCTTTACCAGGTAACATGATGACTTTACTAAAATGACGTATGATGTGGCTAGTTTGAGCTTAAGGCAGAGCGTGATGTCACGTAAGTTCAAACTGAAGGGAAGGCCGACCAAATCATAAGCCAGTACACCATTAAAATTTGCATGTTGTATGTTAACGAGTTCGCAATAAGAACGAAACAAGTCGACTTGATGATTTGACTTTGCTACTTTATGCAATGTTGAGTTTATAACGAAAAATCAGATTTCTTTAGTAAACATTTAATAATCAAGCATTTCGTTATTGCAGATAATGGCCAATTTATTCCGAGATAACTTGAACGCGTATCACAATCTTTCATTTATTTCATTTGATTAAGTGAATAATAAATAGTTTTATTGTCAGTTTTGCTTGCTTTACTTTGCGGCAGTAAGCGCATTTGGGTTGTATATATATATATATATATATATATATATATATATATATATATATATATATATGTGTGTGTGTGTGTGTGTGTGTGTGTTTGTTTGTTTATGTATATGTGGGTGCGTGCAACGTGCATGAAGCGTGCATGCCTGTGTGTGTGTATGAGTTATTATAATAATAATTATTATTATTTTTGAGTTTTGATCAGGCTTTCGCTTTGTTGACTATTGCAAGCACAGATTTATTGCGCGTGTGTTGACATTTGTATCGAAATGGTCAAGTTTCAAGTTGTCCACCTAGTAACAACGCAAGGTGTGCAGAGTGCCCTGCTGATTGCACACTCTATTGTGCAATTCTGCCTCTCTTAATGATGATAGTGATGTGGTTGCGCTGTTGTTTCAGCCTCAGTTTGTTGACAATTCAATGGAATGCATGTTGATGTTGGTTCAACCGGTTGTCAAGTTCACATTGGTACACGAAAATTGATGCCGGTTTGTGCAATTCGTGGCCAGCCGATTAGAATTCCATCTTGGTGGAAACTGTAATGCTTAGTCCGGGTGATTGTTGTTTAATATAAGAGGCTTAGTACATACATAATAAGTTTTCAGACTTTGTATTGTAGACGGGTGCGAAATTCGTTAAATTGGCTGTGTGCCGCGGTTTAATTACATAGTCCAAAATAGATTATTTGTCTGACTATACTATGCCTCTTATAATCAATTTATGTGGTAAATTCTGGTGGATTCTATTGGTCAATTGCTTTTCCGTATGTCTCATATCTGCGCTAACGCACGTACATGCAAATTTGTAGACTTTAAAGGATTTGGAGAGAATTTGCAAGTGAACTTTGGCATCCAACCTCACAGCTCTCTGTGTGCTGAAGGTGATGTTCACCTTTGAAATAGAGATAGTTGTCGTAGTGATTCAAATTAACTGCACTGCAACTACTGCGCGTGGTAGGTCATGTCTAAATGTTACATTCAGGAAAGCGTCGTTATTGGTATCCTCTGCAATACGAATCGAAAGGGGACTGATTTTGGCATTTATAAATCACGCGGAGCAGTTTTTCATTACAAAGTTTTCGTCTGATATTCCAGCTCCTCCTAATTCGGCTCGGTAGGTTGCTAATTAGGTTTATTTTTTGCGATTTTAGCACGTTAGTGGTGTAATGAATGCATATGCCGGTGAAGGTAGATTTAGACAAATAAAAGTATAGAATGTGTTTATCTGAACGACCGTGCTGTGAAACTAAAAAAAATGTGGGCAAATTCTCCGGTAAATCGAAATTTTCAACTTATCCCAATGCATTTATTTACAGTAAATTAAAGGATATTTTATAAAAACATGAAAAGTAGTACTGTACTTATGAGCAAATTCTAGTTCACTAAAAGGAGCCTACGCGTAGGCGACATTATGGACGTCAAGGTTAGAACTGGAAGTTTCTACAACGACTTATCTACAGAAAGTCTTAAATCAGGGTTAGTCAGCGCACTAAAACAAGACAGAGACACAATTGGGCTGGCGTTTATATCAAGCTTGCAAGCTTGACTTAAAGAACTGTTATCACCACCCGCGCAATCAATTAATTTTTAATTGTTTACCTTCAGTACATCTGTCAAAAGTTGCAAGATTTTTAACCTAGCAACTCGAAACAGGAAGATATACTCTCAGCACGAGATCTCGGAAGAGTTATATATATATATATATATATATATATATATATATATATATAAACAAGTAAATATAAATTGAACCAAAAGGATAAGTCACAGTTAGCATGAAATACCGAAGTAATCTTGTGTAAACGTTTCTTGTCTACTGACGACTAGGCAGAGGGAGACGGCATCGTCCAAATGTCGACGTTATTTAACCAAATATATTGTGGTTTCGAAATAAGTACTGGCTCTTACCGATAATACGTTAATATGCATGAAACTCATTTTACATGAAATAATACCTTTCGATCGTTCTACTTTTATCATATCATTATACTCCTACTTGAGCTAACTCGCTAATTGATGCGCAATACCTAATATACAGGATTATCAACTGCTCCGTTTCTGTCATCGCCACCCGAAATTTTCGTGGTATCAACTACATTCGCATACATTCAATTACGCAATTTCTGATTGCGCGTCGGATTTTGACAAATATGTTAATAAACTATGAAAATTCTTCCTATAAATGTTTGTAGATGAAAATAATATCAAATAAATGAACAATTAAACTTGTGTGTTTGCATAAACGTAGATATTTGTCAAATTACATCTCAAAAGAACTAAGTTTCTACATATCCTTTGCTTCTAAGGTATAAGTTACAATTCTATTACTTTTCCTCACAGATAGGAGGCAAATTTAGCAGCCGAAAACTTAGAAAGGAAGATCGTGTCTTCAGAGTGAATTCACGTGTAATACCATAAAAACGGTCAATGTCAGATTGGCAAATACGCTCCAAACTTTCCTTCTAGAGTTTAAGAATCAGTAATCAATTTTCACCATTTTGAAGACCATTTCATGTTCAGAACCACAATGCATCAACATGTTGTGTAAGCAGCTCATGAATAATAATGTAATTATATTTTTTTTTAAATATTACAGAGTTAAAGAACTCGTCTTAGAATATACGAGTTAAAGGCGGCAGCTAATTGGGTTGACCATAATGCGAATCATTACTAATAGTAACACTCACCACGTTAAAATCGATAAAAAGTATTGTTAAACTTTAATTTCTCATTAATTATACATAAATCAAATAAATTTACTTAAATTACGATTACCCAGTTACTAAGATATTTGAATTGTTCATTTCAGTTATTCGCGTTTTACAGTAAACTTCATAAACATCAGCTAAAATTTGTTGAGTTCGGATGCCGCATACACATGCTGGAAAATAAAAACAAAATTTCAGCGGAGAATTACAAATGTAACACAACTTTATCAAAGCCAGTTTCCTGCATTTCGTCTTGTTCACGCCATTCCTAGCAGGTTTGTTCCAACTCGTGACTTAAATTCAAACAATACCGGCTCCTACTGATGAGTCTCCAGTAAGCACGAAACGAATGTGCATGAGATTATACTTTCCGTTCATGCTGCCTTTGGTTTATCCTTCTGGTCACAACTGAACTAATTTGTTACTAGGTTCGCAAAACCTAATACATACTTGCATATATATTAGCTCTTCGCAACAAACAGTATTTAACAAACTGGAGTATTTGGTTGTTAAGTTGATCAGTGGTTTTACGCGATCCAAAAAAAACCATTATTTGCCTACTCTGATGCTCTTTATAAAGTACGGTTTGTTCTTCGCGTTGAAAGTTAAGAGTTGCATCTTGAACCAAAATTGCCATAAAACCACACAAAATACGACAGGCAAATAATGAAATGCGGCAAATGGATATGGCATAGGTTATTATTCATTTTTAAGATCGATATAAATAACAAATTGGTGCTAACATTCGGAAGCTGATATTGCCTTCGTGAAACCGGCCCTTTCTTCATTTAAATCAAATTTACAGCCCTGGTATAAACACCAACCCCATTATGTAAATAAGTTTTTCAGTATCAAAAGTGCATTTTATAGTGTGGAAAGGGAAATCCAGCCAGTAGACCGGTTTCGTCCCTATTGGGAACTCTTTAAGTACAGTACAGAAATTGCCACGGACAAGGCTCGAATCTGAGCATGTCTGCTTCAAAAATGTGACTCTAGCCACTACTGCGTCTTTGCCGCAGTTACATGCAAACTCACGTTTCTGATTAGCCTTTCCTACAACTGGAGCCTATGCGCCATCACTTTAGTCCTCGAGCTCCAACTAGCCACTCACAATCTGTCATTAAAGAATAAACACCACACTGCCTGGGCAAGTGATATTGAAATGAACATTTCTTTCATGATTAAACGACAATTGATTACGCGAGCGGAGATAACAGTTATTTAAATCAAGGTTGCGAGCTTGATATAAACACCAATCTCAAAAAATATAGCTTTTTCAGAATAAACTAAGCATTGTATAGTATGGAATAGGCAATTCATCTAGCAGACCGGTTTCGTCTTTATTGAGGACTCTTCGAATAAAGTTGGTTACTGGAACAGGATTTATAGCTAAGAACACAGAGCACGGGTGGCCCACACGGAACTTGTTAGCTTAAATTCCGCCAGGCACTTCTTTAGGATAAAGCTGCCAATAATAGTTCACATTTGACCGCCCGTATGAGCACAGTCAGCAGAAGTCGAACACGCCAAACGTGCAATTCAGTTATTTTAGTCCAAAGCTTCGCATTGGCAAAGGTTGTCTCTCGACGAAAACAAGTAACAACAACAACAACAACAGTTTCAAAATTGAAAACCCTGCTAGTTGTGAAATTTTTGCTTCTTAACAGAGTAAACGTAATTACCTGATCTGCGTTTTGACTAACGCAGCTTTCATTGTTCCAGTAATTTTCTTTCATCAAGATATTTCGGCCAAGCTTACCGTAGGCCTTCATCAGTTGCATTTCACGAAACAAATGCAACTGATGAAGGCCTACGGTAAGCTTGGCCGAAATATCTTGATGAAAGAAAATTACTGGAACAATGAAAGCTGCGTTAGTCAAAACGCAGATCAGGTAATTACAATTATTCCAGGTGCGCATCAATGCAATTCCTTCAAGAGTAAACGTATATTTTGTAAAGTTCCTATTAATCAAGCCTCTTAATTCTTTTATGTCAATTGGTTGCAAGTGCTGCGAGACATTTCTATACTCTTGTCATTGTGAATAAACATAAATTCAGGCAACATGCTGTATCCTTTATCAGAATTGTCATCACTTAGAATATAAACAAACTATCTTGTAAGTAGTGCATGAACTAAGCGAGTGAAATATGCGTATATTTGTATGCAATCTTGCCTCTTTTAAAGTCATGCATGAGCAATCAAGTTTAAAATTGCTTTTTGTATCATGTACACATATATATTAATTTAATCTTTCACTGGTATTTCGAAATTTGCTAAACAAAGTACCAGATACTTGAATCAACATAATTGCTGACAAAAGTAATTATCAATTTTAACTTTTTGGTATGAAGCTATTGTTCAAGTGTTGTTATGCTTTAAATTAATTAATACTTCTCTATTTCTGTTACTAATGAACAAATAACTATTAATTAGTTAACTGGATATGCATTCAAACAGAACTACACCAGTCGTTTCACCATCGCAGTTGGTAAGCATAAAATATGCAATTAAACCACGCAATGATTGCTTATTGAGTGGTACTGATAGAATATTTGAAGGTTGGTTTATCTTCAGCACGTATTCTCGTCAACACGATTGTTTCACCGATCATGGCTTCGGTTGATGAAATTAGTTCAAGACGATCATCAATAACTCTTTCTCTTTATTGGAAGGAGATTGAGATTAAATAAAAAAATCAATCATTTATCTAATTAAACGAACATTGATTGCGTGGGCGGTGATAAAATATATTACAACCAAGGTTGCGATCTTGATGTAAACACCAGCCCCATAATAAACATAAATTTGTCAGTGCAAAATAAACACTGTATAGCGTAGCAAAAGCATTCCATCCAGTAGACCAGTTGCATCCCTATTGGGAACTCTCCGCGTACTGTCCAAAATTTGCTGCTGCCAGGGCTCGAATCTGGGCACGTCTGCCTCGGAATCTGTTGCTTGAACCACTGAGCCATTCTGTCGTCCGCTACACACAATTTCCAATCATATATCAACACATGTTTCGTGGTAGGCCTTTCCATCACGTAGAGCCTATATGGCATCTCTTTTGGCCGAAAGTTCTTAACAAGGACAAAACTGGTCTACTGGATGTATTGCCTTTGCAACATTAAACACTACTTATTTTATACTGAAAAATGTATGTAAATAATGGGACTGGTGTTTACTTCAAGATCACAACCTTTATTTAAGTATATTTTGTCACCGCTCGCGCAACTAATGTTCGCTTAATTGTACAAATGACCATTTCAATGCCACTTCCTCAGGTAGCGTGGTGTCTATTCTATGCTAACATTGAACGTGGTCAGTTGGAACTTTATATCTAAAAGTATGCTATGGTTAGAAAAGTTGTCGTGCCCAGGTTCGAGTCCTGTACACGACATTCTGGAAAGTACGTGAAGGTTTCCCAAAGGGTGAAACAGTTCCACTGGATGAACTGCCTTTGCTATATTAAACAATACTTATTTTATACTAGAAATGTATGTATATAATGGTACAGGTGTTTAAATCAAGGTCACAACCCTTATTTAAGTATAGATTGTCACCGCCCGCGCAACTAATTTTCGTTTAATTATAAAAATTATCATTTCAATGCCACTTCCTCAGGTAGCGTGGTGTCTATTCTATGCTAACATTGAACGTGGTCAGTTGGAACTTTATATCTAGAAGTATGCTATGGTTAGAAATGTTGTCGTGCCCATGTTCGAGTCCTGTACACGACACATTCTGGAAAGTACGTGAAGGTTTCCCAAAGGGTGAAACAGTTCCACTGGATGAACTGCCTTTGCTACATTAAGCAATACTTATTTTATACTAAAAATGTATGTATATAATGGTACAGGTGTTTAAATCAAGATCACAACCCTTATTTAAGTATAGATTGTCACCGCCCGCGCAACTAATTTTCGTTTAATTATAAAAATGATCATTTCAATGCCACTTCCTCAGGTAGCGTGGTGTCTATTCTATGCTAACATTGAACGTGGTCAGTTGGAACTTTAGATCTAAAAGTATGCTATATAGGCTCTACCCAAATGAAAGGCTAACATAGAAACATTAGTTAGTATATAAGTGAAATTTGTTTGTAGTGTGCGACAGGGTGGCTTAGTGGTTAGAACAGTTGTCGTGCCCAGGTTCGAGCCCTTTCCACGACACATTCTGGACAGTACGTGAAGGGTTCCCAAAGGACGAAACCGTTCCACTGGATGAACTGCCTTTGCTACACTTCATAACTCTATATTTTCACTGATAAATGTACGTAGTAAATGGCACTGGTGTTAACATAAGAATAACAATCTTGATTTAAAAATAAATATAAATTATTCATTGTTTGTATAGTCCTTCCATAGAGTATTCATCATTAATTTGTGCATTAACAAAACTAAGCTTCATTGCTATTGGCTTGCTTACACAGCAATCATACAATCCAAAAACCATGCGTACAGGTTTTATTTAATTTGGCCCATCATAATTTCATTCATTCCACATGTAAACGATTTTTTGCCTTCATTATCGGACAGTTTAAAACCAGTATCAGCATTTGGAAACATTTACCTGTCACGAGATCTGTACCAGCTTTCGGGCATTTTGTAATGTTGCACTTCATCCGACTTCCAGTACAGCATAGAACATCTCAGATAGAGTACTCCACAAAATCAGCGTTGCACTCGATTCGAGAGCTGCATGGGAAAGCAAGAAACCGCTATAAAGCTGTGCTACTCTGTTAAGTTTCGATATCCAGCGACAAATAATAACTCTTAATCGAAGTTTAGCAATAAATTGTAATTCTCAGCGCTCTAAATTATCAAACAGTCACACAGGAGCATATTTCATCAAATATAAAGAATTGTTCTTGTCTAAACTTATGGCAAATGAAGCATCTATAAAAGTTCGTTCGCAACTTTTATTCCTAAATCTCTCCACGCAGTTAATCTCGATTTATGATTTTTGCATAGCAAGCTATTCCATTTACGGAAACGCGTATTAAACATTTAACAGAAACTAACAGACCCTACATTATTTGACAAAATTGTGTGAACTCGAAGGCCTCAAATGTTCGGTCCTTATTGAAAAAAATTTGATTTAATCGCTCTAACATGAACCGAAAGGGGAAGTTTTTTTAAAAAAAAGTGAGTCCTAGCACCATGGATGATTGAACGAACATTGGTTGCGCGGGCGGTGATAACAATTACTATAATCAGGGTTGCGATTTTGATATAAGCACTTGACCCATTAAGTACTTACATATGTCAGTATAAACAAAGAATTGTATAGTGTAGAAAACCCAATTCATCCAGTAGACCGGTTTCGTCCTTATTGGGAACTCATCACCTATTGGCAAGAATTTGCCGCGGACAGGGCACGAATCTGGTGCTCTCACCACTTCTCCATGTAGCGTGGTGTCTGTTAAATAATGACAGATTTGGGATAGTTAGTTGGAGCTTTGGGTCTAAATGGATCCCATATATGCCATTTGTGCTCCACCTAAAGGAAAAATCGACGATGAAGTAGTTTAAACTAAATATCGTCCTATTATCCCACTTTCCTCAACCAAATATATAGTGGTTAAAGTGCGTAATACCGGCTCCTACTGATGAGTCGCCAGTGAGCACAAAACGAATGTGCACATGAGATTATACTTTCCGTTCATGCTGCCTTTGGTTTATCCTTCTGGTCACAACTGAACTAATTTGTTACTAGGTTCGCAAAACCTAATACATACTTGCATATATATTAGTTCTTCGCAACAAACAGTATTTAACTGAAATATACCACTCGTTAAATTCCCGGTGATGTGAGCATGCCGCTGAAAAAGGCTTCCGAAACAGGAAGCCAAAAATATCAAGAGTAAAATCTGAGAAAGGGAATGTAAAGAGTTTGTTGCGCAAAAAAGAGGCTAGGCAATTTAGGGATGATTTTTATAGGTGTAAACGTTATCATATTCACTTGTATTAGTTAATAACACAAAATGTCTGTGCTTGGTATTTCGGAGAAAAACTGATGTGCAGGCAGCATATCTAATTTAAATTTAGTTAATTGCACAATAATTACGTTCGCTTTAGCTTTTCAATTCAGCTATTGATTTCAGCAATGACAGGCGTAAAATGGCTGACATCATGTTGTAATTGTGCGTCTTCACTAAGACAAACTCTGCACCGGTAAAAGATTGGCAACTTAATTAAGAAAGTTAAGAATAATCTGAAAAAAATTAATTAGATATATTATAATTTTTAGTGATAAATTGGTAGACAAAAATATAACATTTTTGCTAGTTTGTTACTTGCAAAGTAGACCCTATCTTTGAAATCTAATCAAACAAACTTTTTTGCTTTCCCTATATATGCAATGCGATTTGATCATCGCTAGTCAGTTTGCCGTCGTACTCTGATGCTGATCAAGGAAGGTCGAAGCGCGTCGGTGCGCGCGACTGACGGTTGTTTTTCTACGTTGTTCGATGACTGGTTAAATACAGTAGGATTGGTGGTTACTTCAAGCTCGCAAACTTGATTTAAAGACTTTTTTGTTTGCCTTTTCAGCCTCTTTGGCAGCACGCATAAATTGAGTTTAAATCACTTTTCAATTGCTCTTTTGTTGGCCAATCTGACGAAGGATGCAATTGTGAATCTGAAATGTAACTCACACTAAACTTCGGAGGAAGAGAATGCACTCTTGGAAAGAAATCGAACATACATAATCAAACTTTTTCAATTACGTACACGAATTTAACACAAAGTTTAGGCTCATTAATGTTTCGTATCATTTCGTGGCAAGTCTATTTAACGCTGTTGTGTCCACCTATGTTTGATGTTCCACGAACTTGGATGTCGTTTGTATTTATTATTAACGTGTCGTCTAGACGAGCCTTAATTATGCCTAACTCGTCCGTTAAATTCTTCATTTGAGACGCCAGTGCCTGAATCAACGTTTCGACCCCATCAGAAGACATATTTAATTGTGCCATAAATGCTTTATTTTTACTCAATTATATATAGAATTTTGCACGCACAACAATAATCTATTTAATAAAACAAATTTACACATTAATTAATATATGTGCACATCAGCTCAACGTCTGCTTTCTCATTGTGCTGCCTGCTTACTTCTTATCCGGGCGCTTCTGCAAGGAATTTCTGTTGAAATAATGTCTGCCCTAGATAAGACCTTTTTCTCATTATTTGTCTTAAAGGTGGCTATTGCCACAAACGCCTCCATGTTTTACGAAATTACTTGTCTAAACGCGGTCTCTTTTCAAATAAAAGTATGTTCATCTTCTAAAACAAAACTCCAAACACAAGAAAATAGCATTTACTCAATTTTCATTAACTCATGAAAGTGCAACATGTGTAGACTATTAAAATGGCCGTAATTTGAATTCAAATTTTCCGAAAAACGCAAGCACAATTCAGCTACTAGGTGTGCCGCGCAATTATCGCTTCGGCCAACATTTGTACACGCACAATGTTAGAGCTGGTGTACACGTATCAGTCGTGAATAGCTTCAAAAGTGTCCTGTAAGCCTTATTCGTTGTCGACTTCTTATTAGACATTCAAACTTTTGTCGCATCTGATTAAAACAAATGTCATGCGCAACTGGATAACTAGATGGCGTCTGATCTTCGTTTGCCACGAAGGCTGCTACATTCACGTTATACTTTTTTCTTCGTCATATTTCGGCTTCTGTTTTCGGAAGACTTTTTCGATAGTCCACTCTAACCATAAGAACTTTAGGAGAGCAACAAATGAAGAACACGTTTCGTCTAAACGGTTCCATTTACACTTTTAAATCGATCCTAAAGCTTAAAACAGACGTTTCACTAGATAAATGTGCATCATGTGAACATGAGAGGGTGTACGTCTTTAGCTGAGAAGCACTTGGTTAAATGTAATTAAATGCACGCCAAAGCTTGTGTAAACGCCCCGGCTTCAAGTAAATGCCGTACGACGTTACAAACTCGGTTAAGGTGCTCTGAATAGAGATTTGTTACTGATAGGGGGCCCTTAAGAGGGCCTGGTAATGCGTTCTCCTGAATTGTTCAGAGTGTGAAGATGTCCTAGAGCCTTGGGTGGACTCTGGTTGAGTTGTCGCTCCCGTGGTTGAGTTATAATCACGATGTGGATGACGTCGTTCAGGTTCTGCAATTAATAGGCTCGTCTCGCTGGTTATACCGCAACAAGATGAGTCACGGATGTAGCCAATTGTTGGTGAAACTATCAAATCACCAGCGTAGGTATTGACAGCCGACAGAACGCACACGCGTGACGTAAGGTAGAATGCAAATGCCACAACTGGCTTGCATGGTAAATTGCCGTGCTTAAATAGCATGCCATGCCTACTTGCACACTATTGGTTAAACGGCAAGTTTCGCTTTTTTCTCATTGGTGCAACGTAAATAAAATTGAATTTAATTTACGCAATATGTCGGCCATTAATTTGTGTCGTTACACTTGCTTAAGTAATCTCATACAAATTGGAGAAGTTTCACTAGCCACACTTTCACAATGTGTGGGTGTGCGTGCTTATATAATACATTGTATAAATTTATAAGATATTTTGGAATTGCATGTAAGTTTACTTTCATTCACGTGAGACTACATTGGTAAGATGTCATTTCCACTATGCACGATTCTGACAAATTGTTCTATTCTCGCTATATGATAAGCCGTTTATAAGGTGACCCCACTGGTTAGGGAGGGGCAAGGCATACCGATACACCCCGCAAAATTTCAAAGGATGTTTCCCGATACACTTTTTGTATATATAGTACATTCATTTAAGGATAAATAGTCAAAAGTTAGTAATAAGTAATTTAATTAATTAGAGATTTGATATTAATTAAGATCAGACAAAAATGTTAGTAGATAATCTGCTGAAAACTGTTTGTAAAACTGAAAGCCGAGATATCGAGAACTAAGAAGTTGACGAGAATACTGCAACTTTTGTAAAAAAAACAAAGATCAAATAATTTTGTAATATCCTGTCGCGCATAAAATTTCTTTTAGTCAATATTTAGAAGGAAAAATGAACAAATTGCAGTGAAATCACACAAAGAAATAGTCAATAAGACAAGATAATCACATTTCCATTATTAATACTTTTTTGAAATGTTACGTTAATGGAAAATGTTCTAGACTTAATGTTTCGCTTCATTTGAATGCTTATGTTATATCTCTTAAGAAAGATCTCTACTTTAAACTTACGGAATACACTGGTTCGTGATTTAAAAAACATAAATTTTAACATATTATTGATAAAAGTAAAGTAAGGCTTATAAACGTTTTCTTTCTGTGCGTAAAAATGTGTAGATGATTTTGAAGATATTTTACGTACCATTGAGAGTAAAAAAAGTAGAATAAGACATATTGAAAGTTAACGAATATAAGCCCTCAAGGGATTAAATAAATCCAGCTCTGACCAATCGTCTAGAATTCATTAAATCAAGTTTGCGAGCTTGAAGTAAACACCAATCCATTTGTATTTAACCAGTCGTCGAACAATATAGCAAAACTATCGCGTCGCACGCACTAACGCGTTTCAACCATCCATGATCATCATCCGAGTACGTCAGCAAACTGACTAATTTTGCTTTCTATATATATATATATATATATATATATATATATATATATATATATATATATATATATATATATATATATATATAGTCAGTTTGCCGACGTACTCTGATGATGATCATGGATGGTTGAAACGCGTTAGTGCGTCGACGCGATAATTTTGCTATATTGTTCGACGACTGGTTAAATACAAATGGATTGGTGTTTACTTTAAGCTCGCAAACTTGATTTAAAGAATTGTTACCACTACCACGAAATCAATTATTGTTCAATCGTTTATAAACTTGTCTTAAAATAAAGTTTAATTGGAAGCAGGTGGAATCGCTTAACTGTTGCTTCAATACGGCTATGTCTGAGAGAAATCATCACGAAATGTTAAAATTACTAATTCCGTTAAATCAGTACAACTACTTTCAGATAAATATAAGGTTAAATTGGAATTAGACATTGCCGCATTTGTATTAACAAACGTCGATAATCAGTGTGGTACAAAATATCAAGTCACTTATCTCAGGAAATAGCTGATTACAAACAGGGCTTCATGTTTCAAAGTGGATAAAGTTGGAGCGACAGTTCGAATTCAATTATCGCACTATAATGATAAGATGTATTAGTAACTACATAATGCCGAAGTATGCACTAAAACAAGCAAAGTCCAAACTGATAGGTTACAAGGAAAGTGAAATTATGGATAAAAATTATGATGGCAAACAAGGAATTGGATCAAACACATGGTAACTCTTTCATACAAAGTGATACATTCGCGCCTAGCGTGTATAGTGCTGCGAAGGTGCACAAACCAGGTAACCCGTTACGAATTACTGCTAATTTCCAACATTCTCCAACACGTAAAATGCCAAAGTTTCTGTCATTTAATAACAAAATCCTATTCTTCCCAAGATCATACAAATTTGAATTCAAAGCATCGAGTTGAGATTATCGGTAATTATAAGGTAGATGAAAAGGGTTCATTAGCGAGCATGGATGTGGTATCCGTATACAAGAATATACCGGAGAACAAAGTACTAGACGGTTTTTTTGCCTGTCTTGGTTTATCATCGGTTAACATCAATGTAAGTAAAATGTCGATAATAAATACTATGGAAATGTTGAATTTATGTATGACTTCAGATATTTTTTAATTAGGAAGGAGTTTTAGGAACAAATTATAGGTGTCCTAACGGGACAACCTTTGTCGGTTCCCACAGCAAACATCGTCATGCATTTCTTTGAAAAATCCTTTTTATATGGCGCTACTAAAGACAACCTTGTGAACACGATTCTTGAATGACATATTCGTCGTTTGGAATCATGGAGAGGACGAAATAAATTTCTTAGACTTAGTAAACCAATTGAGCGAGCTCTAATTCACGATGGAATCAGGAAAAATTTGCATCGGTTCGAGACCTGGAGGCGAAAACTCGGTTGAGTACTAGACTAGTTGCCAATAAAGTCTAATTTTGACTACATGACGAATTTCGTTTTCTACCATAAGCAGTGCTCAGTATAAACTGGCAACATATATAATCAAAATCCTGTCACTAAAAGTTCATTTCTAAATGATTTACGCAGGTGGCATGGTGTCTGTCGTATAGCAACAGATCGAAGGTCGTTTGTTAGAACTTCAGGTATTAAGAGATTCCAAATTGGTTCGGCCTGAAGGAGAGACTAACTAGAAAACATAAGTTTGAATATGACCGAAAAATGCGTGTAGTGTGTAGCAAGGATTGCGATTTAGTTTTGGGGCCTGACTTAGGAACAGATGTGCCCCGGTTCGTGTCATCATCGTGGCAAGTTCGACAAGTAACTGACGAGATCCAAGTAGGAACGAAACTAGTCTGCTTGATGAGTTGCTTTAGCGACATCAAGCTAGTTATAGTTTATACTGAGAAAAAAATTTACACTAAAAATCCTGCCATTAGAATTTCGATTCCGAATAGTTTTCAAAAGCGGCACAGTGTCTGTTCTATGATGAAAGATACGGATTGGCTAATTAGGACTTCAGGTCCTAAAGAATGCCAAATAGGTTTTATCTGAAAGAAGGGTTAACAAGAAAAATATTGGTTGAAAGTCCTGCGCCATATTAATAGTATTATCATATATATATATATATATATATATATATATATATATATATATATATATATATATATATATAGTGCAGATTTTAACAAATTTACGTTCAAAGATAAACAGAGAACTTCTGTATTTTTTCACGATGCACTCTGACAGGGATTATTAGTGTGACCAAGGCAATTGATCAATAGAAAAAGCTGACTACATCATTAAATTTATGACCAGGATGCATTAGCTTACTTAATTGCTACAACATCCAAAATTTGTTTTCTTTTGCAGTAAAACAGCTTGTATTGGTCAACGCCTGTAGAACCCAAACAAACATTTCCATCATCCTACAGCCAACTCACCCTTATAGTCTGACGATGGCGCTAATAGCCCGATCCACCTATAACTATTGCCTTTATGTATTAATTTTTGCGCACCTAGTAACAAATTAGTTCAGTTGTGACCAGAAGGATAAACCAAAGACAGAATGAAAGGAAAGTATAATCTCATGCACATTCGTTTCGTGCTTACTGGCGACTCATCAGAGGGGGCCGGTATTACGCCCTTTAACCACTATATACTTGAGTGAGGAATGTGGGATAATAGGACGCTACAATCACCTAGACGAACGTGTACACCTGCAGTAGTGAAGCTAACATTATATAAGGTCTCGACAATGCGACTTCAACGCAAACTAACTCTATAATATATATATATATATATATATATATATATATATATATATATCTATAAATGTTTTAAATCAAATGGTGAATACATGTTTGCTATTGCGCAACACATCATCGAAACACCGCACGTATGTTCTCCAGACGTAGCATTCAAAGTAATTACTAAATGCAAAAACACAAGGGAGCTAGCCACATACGAAGCCTTATGGATAAACAAATTGCAGCCGGATTTATGTAAGCAGAAGAAGCACGTACAAGCATTGAGCTTGAACTGGATGTGACGCACGCAATTTGATTGGTTTCTATTTTTCACACTCTCTTTGTTCACATATTTCTATCTTGTTTTGCTTTCCAATTTATATATAAAGATATGTTCATGAGTAGATATTTGAGAAGACCATGCGAAAGAAAATTTTCTTATATCTGATAAAATTTCTTCTTGTTTTTGCACACAGGAAGGGTACAATGAATTTTATTAAAGCTCGCATTTCAAAAGAAAGATATATATATATATATATATATATATATATATATATATATATATATACATATATACCGAGTGTAAATGATACCAACACTATGGCTGTTGTGTTAGTAACCGATACCAACATTATTGTACCGAAAAGGTACATGGTACTAACACTATGGTTTCCGAGTCGGAACATGGTACAAACATGATGGATATCAATTTATGCTATAGTTCACCGAAATTGAGAATTACAACAATTTCTGAACACCTGTTACTCCAGTAAATCCATACACTCTGGCCTTGATCGATATCAGTTATCACATTTCGCGGTAAGCATGACATCATTCAATTCAATATATAACAATTAAATACTGCTTATTGCGGAGAGCTAATACATATGCAAGTATGTATTAGGTTTTGCGAACCTAGTAACAAATTAGTTCAGTTGTGACCAGAAGGATAAACCAAAGGCAGCATGAACAGAAAGTATAATCTCATGCAAATTTGTTTCGTGCTTTCTGGCGACTCATCAGTAGGAGCCGTTATTACGCCCTTTTCCCACATTCTTCGAACAAATATAGAGTGGATAAAGGGCGTAATACCGGCTGCTACTGATGAGTCGCCAGTAAGCACTAAACTAATGTGCACGAGACTATGCTTTCAATTCATGCTGTTTTTGGTTTATCCTTCTGGTCATATTTGAACTAATTTGTTACTAGGTTCGCAAAACCTAATACATACTTGCATATATATTAGCTCTTCGCAACAAACAGTATTTAACTGTAATATATTGAATTGAATGATGTCATGCTTACCGCGAAATGTGATAATTGATATCGATGAAGGCCAGAGTGTATGGTTTAACTGGAGTAACAGGTGTTCGGAAATTGTTGTAATTCTCAATTTGGGTGAACTTTAGCATAAATTTATATCCATCAGGTTGGTATCATGTACCGACTCGGAAACCATAGTGTTAGTATCCGGTACTCATCGATTTTAAAAAAGGTATCAGTTACTAACACAATAGCCATAGTGTTAGTATCCTTTACAGACTCGGTATATATATTATATAGTGTGAGTTAGCATTGAAGTCGCATTGTCGTTGACTTTAGATTATGTTAGCTTCACTATTACAGGTTTACACATTCGTCTAGGAGATTGTACCGTCCTATTATTCCACATTCTTATACCAAATATATAGTGGTTAAAGGGCGTAATACCGGCTCCTACTGATGAGTCGCCAGTAAGCACTAAACTAATGTGCACGAGACTATGCTTTCAATTCATGCTGTTTTTGGTTTATCCTTCTGGTCATATTTGAACTAATTTGTTACTAGGTGCGCAACACCCAATACATAATGGCTTGTATATTATTTCTCCGATAAAAACAGTATCTAACTACTGCTCTTGTCCCAACAAACAAGTCAATAATATATTTTAGAGATGAATAGTTAACAACCATTGTCGGATTATATAGCCTCATCATATTACTCCTCACCAATTAATTTGATAACCAGTGTATAGGGAAATAAATATAAAATTTGCATATAAGCCAAAAATTGGTATATAAGAAAATATAAAATGTCGTTATTAAACTAAGAGCACACCCACTGGAGGCTCCTAGATGGACCTATGGCCATCAGCAATAACTTAGAAATTAACATTATCAACCTGAACCATCTCAGTTGGTGACAACAGCTCTATTTAGGATCAAACAAATGTTCTGTGACTATATAAATAACAAGCACAAACATCTAGCTTATATCAGTCGTGTTACAATATTAACGACGTATTAGGTGTGTAAGCTATACATCACAATCTAATCTTAACAGTGATCATGCCATCACAGTGAAATCGAAATTCAACGACTGTAGTTTCATTTTCATTGACGTACGTGTGTCTTTAAGTATATTGAACTGAATGACTAATTGTTATAAGCACATGCGTGCATAAGCATGCACGACCATCTAATATGTAATTAAAATGAAATAAATCTGTTTCAAGTTTAAATGAAGCCATTTAAGCGGA
This sequence comes from Eudiplozoon nipponicum, assembly GCA_029291075.1. Classification (NCBI taxonomy): domain Eukaryota; kingdom Metazoa; phylum Platyhelminthes; class Monogenea; order Mazocraeidea; family Diplozoidae; genus Eudiplozoon; species Eudiplozoon nipponicum. The sequence continues at coordinate 117,126 of JAQBSW010000786.1, read as the reverse complement.
ATTTCTCAGTTTCTTTAGCTATTTATATGTAGTTAGATAAGTCGTAGTCTGATGAAGGTATTCGGATTATGAGTAGCGAAATATTTCGCAATAAATGTAGTCAAGGAGAATGAAAAACTCACGTTAAGAAAATAGAAGATCAGTACATTGCTCAACAATTATATATATATATATATATATATATATATATATATAATATATATATATATATAAATGTAACTCCTAAATGTTGATATAAATTTTTCAGTGTTGTTCTTCATGTTTTTATTTACGCCGCTGTTTTCTTGTGCGGGACAATTGATAGCACTCGGTAAAATCTTGAATCCTTTACATTTCCAGGTGCAAAGATTTTTGGCCTTGATTGACGGGTTCTCGCTTGTCTCCTAATTTTGAAGCTCTCCATCGGCTGCTTGTCTGCAAATGACGTAGTCCCGCACAAGAAAACAGTGGCATTAATAAAAACAAGAAGAACAGAAGAAAAAAGTGGAAAATCTTGTTCCAACGTCATTTTCAGACAAGCAGCTGATAGAGGGCTTCAAAATGAAGAGACAAGTGAGAACTCATCAATCAAGACCAAAAATCGGTGCACCTGGAAATGTAAAGGATTCAAGATTTTACCGACCCATATATTAAAATGTCGAAAGTTTATCCACGTTTCTGTCAGATTAGATAGCTAAAAACAACGCACAAAGTTTAGAACACAATCTGTTTTCCTCATACATTGCGTGAAGAATAATTAGCATAAAATTATAAGGGAAACATAAAGAGGGTAATATCAAAATACAAAGATGGAATTATAAATAAATTTATTAGGATCAGTAGTCTTTTTTATAAAGAAGAATCTTTCTCTTATGAAAAATCTGGTAACAAAGCAATTTTATTCCAAATAAATACTGATTCGCATGGCATGTTTCAAAACATAATAAAGAGATTAGAAAACTATTTAAAATTGCGATTTTAGAAATTCAAACGATTATACAGCAAATATGACGTTTTGGTTGTTAAAATGCTACAACTTGGAGCTATGAACAACTGAAAACGAAGTTCGAGGTCTTCTGGCATACGGTGTAATACTCTCAGTTCAAAACTTTCTATTGTGTTCTCAATCGATAAAAATGTATTATTTAAATAAATACAGATTTGTCTTAATAATGCGGTGTGGTGATGCTTGAGACCGAAAATCAGGCAGTGCAAGAAAAACTGCCGTGGCTATCAACGTCGCAATTGCCTTATTAGGATGAATCCACAGTCAAGGAAATGGACAAATTATGGATGAATTTGGAGGATCGAACAGAAACAATTAATTCAGTATCGCAACGACATTCATTCCAGAAACAACAAACCTTAACTTTCAAAATTTAATTGTCCGTAAACTACTATCAGTAATATGATGCAGCGAAAACGTCATGGGTAATGTATTGGTGATTAAATAAAGTATGCAGGCATGATATATCCTCCAATGCCATACTTGTGCAGCTGAACTGATACTTCAAATCAAGTTTGCGAGCTGGAAGTAAACACCAATCCCATTGTATTCAACTTGTCGTCGAACAACATAGCAAGATTATCGCCAGTCGCAACGTACTGACGCGTTTCGACCTTCCATGAACATCATCAGAGTACAATGGAAAACTGACAAGTTAGGATCAAACCGCATTGCATATACATCAAAAGCAGAATTATATATACGGCTCTCATCTCTAGTAGTCTCGTACATATTGCGCGGGTGGCGATAAAAATTCCTGCGAACTTGAAATAAACACCAACCTTATTGTATTCAACCAGTTGTCGCACATAGCAAAACTTACGTCAGTTAGCTGAATTGATTGGCGAGCCACCATCAGTTAAACTAAGAACCCCGACTGTCAAACATATTCAAGTTCATCAATTACTTACATATGTCAGTATAAACTAAGAATTGTATATAGTGTAGAAAAGGCAATTCATTCAGCTGACCGGTTTCGTACTTATTGGGAACTCATCACGTGCTGGCCAGAATTTGACGCGGACGGGGCTCGAACCTGCTTTGGAAACTGGTGCTCTAATCCCTTCCCCATGTAGCGTGGTGTCTGTTCAGTAATGACAGATAGTGTAGTGGAGTGTGCGGCAGGGTGGCTCAGTGGTTAAAGTACCAGATTCCAAAGCAGACGTGCCCAGGTTCGAGCCCTGTCCACGGAAAATTCTGGCCAGTACATGATGAGTTCCCAATAAGGACGAAACCGGTCTACTGGATGAATTGCCTTTCCTACACTATACAATTCTTAGTTTATACTGACATATGTAATTAATTAATGGGTCAGGTGCTTATATCAAGATCATAACCTTGATTGTAATAATTGTTATCACCGCCCGCGCAACCAATGTTCGTTTAATTATATAAAAATACAAGTTCAGTTCAAATTAACTCAGCAGCCAACATTCAGACACCAACCTTCCGTTTTCAACTTTTTACGGTTTGATAACATCATCATCAATTACATTATGAAGCGTGAACGCTGAAAAGACCAGGTTTCTACTTAAATAAAGCTGGCAGGCTTGAGAAAAACCGCAAATATCATTAGCATCAAGACGCTATTTGTTTGAATAAACAAATTATTTACGAAGTTATTTCCCGTCTTGGTGAATTTCATGAAGGATATAGGAAAATACATAACGGAAGGAAAATATATATACAGAAAATAATCTATACAATCAAGGGCATATTAATAAGTTACTGAATAAAAAGCCAAAATTTTTACTAAAAAACAAACAAGAATATAAATTAACACAGAAGCCCAAAATACAGAGGCTAGGAATGAAACATGTTGATAAGAACAATTCGAGTCAGACATTTCTAATCCGAACTCGCAAGTGCAGTTGAAATATCGAAACAAAAAAATCACCAATAGTTACATTACAAAAAAGGTAAGTAAGTATCACAAAAAAGAAAAAATTTGTTTAATAATAAAACTGAAACACAATTCACTTGCAAAAAAATTTAATTTATACGTAGACGTTTGTTGGATTCAACTTTGAAGAAAGACATTAAAAGGGAAATTCACGGTCTATTAACAATAATTTTTAGGTTTGTAAAATAACAGACTGCATAAATTATTTGAAATACCATTTTTTAAATGAATGAAAGCGATAATTTTTTTGTTATGAAAAATTCTAAAAGTTTGTCACTGTACTGTCTTCCGTTAAATTAATTATTGATAACGCCAAAGTTATTAAGTATTTTTAAATTATTGTCAACCGTGCCGGATTTCTTCATTACAACAAAAGACAACAAAATCGGCAATAAAAACTGACATGCAGTCTCAATGAAGAATTTTCAGCAATTTTTTTCAGATTTATGCCAATTAATTTAAGACCTTTAAAAACAACATGTTGCACACCAGGGAATAGATTAATTACCTCTTCCTTGTGGTGCGACACAAGGAAAAGGTAATCAATTTATTAGACTGAATTTGCAAAATTATGCCAAATTATATGCATAGACAATATTTATGTTGGTTATTTTTCATTCTGTTACCATAATGAGCGCGGATCTGACAGGTTTGATTAAAATGACAACAGATCAAAGAATTTAAGTACTTTCAGCAGGTAATCCAACGGAAAATATTACATTGATAAGACTAGCCATCAACAAAAATCACAGAATGCTTGTGCAACTAAACTAGTTATTTGTCTTCAAATCACAACTTTCAAGAGGAAAATATTTCTTCCACGCTGTGGAATATCAAATCTACGTTAATGCCAAAACATAACTGAAAATAGGCAACATAATTCACATCGAATTTAAAACAAGCAACAAGACCATATAAATCAATGCTCAAATATGACTCAGGCGTACATCACACAAAGTCAATTGGCATAATAGTTATGCATAACCCTGTTTTATGCCGAATCGTAGTTACAGTAAAAATACTTCATCCATGGCTAGTTTAGTTTAAGCGAACCGCCTAAATTCTTCATTTAACTTTTATTTAAATTTGTCAGGACAGGAGAATCTACTGTTCAAACGTTTTTGGTTAAGTTCGCGAACTTAAGAGTGATAGTTTATGTAAAATTGCACCGCCTTGACGCGACGTGTAGTAATTTACCATTGGTTGTTCGTCTTTGCGATTTTAAACGACCTTACATTTAAAATTGCTCTAATGAAAAAGCCAAGGAGTGCTGTCTCACGCATGAATAGATAACCCGACGTTCGATGAGTGTAAGAAGGTAAGAGCAGAGAACATCGAGTGTTTCCACGTTCAGACAGGTCAACAGCTGAGCTTTTGGCCTGTCTTTCTGGGAATACATTAATACAGGAGACTGAGCTGACTGTTTCTGTATAGCACAAAATGGATATAAGTGAATACTAAGACCATTTGCAAAGTCAATGCCAAGTAAGTCTTAAAGTAAAGAAATTAAAATGCAGTACATTGAACCAGCATATTTAACAAGAGAACATGCTGCTTAAGGAGGAGAATACAGCAAAACCAAAATAAAGAACTTTATCGCTATCCCATCATGACCACACTGAGCTGCAAAACATCCGTAGAAAATAATGACGCTTCAATGCCATATAACAGTTGAAAATTATTATTACTACTGAAATGTTAAACTGGAGAAGAACACTAGGTCACACATTCAAATCATGCAAAACACGTGGAAATGTTAGCAATATGAAGCGTGGCTGAAGTGAAGATCAAATGTTGACACGAAAACTGGAAACATGCAAACATCACTTTAAAGGTAGTCGAAATTAACACACTGAAATTGCTTCTTCGAGTCCCAAGTGCTTAAATTATTGAGCTAAAACGTAGGACACATTCTTATGAACAAGTGTGTAACAAAACGAGTCGAGTTCCTAACATTTATTTTTTGCTCAGGAGCAATTATAAACGCATTTTTTTGCCAGCTTCGTCTGTCTATACACCATGAGACAATGCAGGCTGAACTATTCCCAACAGAAAACACCGCTAGAAGGAAATAGACAATTCGTGTTCAGCATGCCGTGCGAAAAAGGTAATTTTGCAGTTTCCTTAGCTTAAACGTATTGATTTCCACGTCATTTAGCAAATAAAAATACAACTGTGAAACTAGTGAACTGCACAGATTTTGAAGCATAGGCAAGTCGATATTTAGTGGCGAGGGTTAAGATTTTAAATGCGTCAAATATTCCATTTAAGAAAAGATATAATTTGATTAAACTAAACGTATTGAGCAAGAATGAAAATTGTAATGATACATATTTAAAAAGAAATTTTGAAGTTAATTTTTGTGACGGAAGACAGGAATGTTCAGAACCCATTCTACGAAATGACTACAAGTAGGACACGTTGGTCGTGCCTTCATTAATTGGGCACGATCCGTTGTTCTATCCAGATTAGTTACTTGAGAATGGGTTTACTGTATAGAAGACTGACTATTAACACGTCCGGCCTAACTAATAAGACAGCGACTAGCGGTGGTTTTAACAGACGTTGGAAACTGCAAGTAGGTCACGTTGGTCGTGCCTTCATTAATTGGGCACGATCCGTTGTTCTATCCAGATTAGTTACTTGAGAATGAGTTTACTGTATAGAAGACTGACTATTAACACGTCCGGCCTAACTAATAAGACAGCGACTAGCGGTGGTTTTAACAGACGTTGGAAACTGCAAGTAGGTCACGTTGGTCGTGCCTTCATTAATTGGGCACGATCCGTTGTTCTATCCAGATTAGTTACTTGAGAATGAGTTTACTGTATAGAAGACTGTCTATTAACACGTCCGGCCTAACTAATAAGACAGCGACTAGCGGTGGTTTTAACAGACGTTGGAAACTGCAAGTAGGACACGTTGGTCATGCCTTCATTAATTGGGCACGATCCGTTGTTTTATCCAGATTAGTTACTTGAGAATGAGTTTACTGTATAGAAGACTGTCTATTAACACGTCCGGCCTAACTAATAAGACAGCGACTAGCGGTGGTTTTAACAGACGTTGGAAACTGCAAGTAGGTCACGTTGGTCGTGCCTTCATTAATTGGGCACGATCCGTTGTTCTATCCAGATTAGTTACTTGAGAATGAGTTTACTGTATAGAAGACTGACTATTAACACGTCCGGCCTAACTAATAAGACAGCGACTAGCGGTGGTTTTAACAGACGTTGGAAACTGCAAGTAGGTCACGTTGGTCGTGCCTTCATTAATTGGGCACGATCCGTTGTTTTATCCAGATTAGTTACTTGAGAATGAGTTTACTGTATAGAAGACTGTCTATTAACACGTCCGGCCTAACTAATAAGACAGCGACTAGCGGTGGTTTTAACAGACGTTGGAAACTGCAAGTAGGTCACGTTGGTCGTGCCTTCATTAATTGGGCACGATCCGTTGTTCTATCCAGATTAGTTACTTGAGAATGAGTTTACTGTATAGAAGACTGACTATTAACACGTCCGGCCTAACTAATAAGACAGCGACTAGCGGTGGTTTTAACAGACGTTGGAAACTGCAAGTAGGACACGTTGGTCGTGCCTTCATCAATAGGGCACGATCTGTCGGTCTAGTCGGGGTGGTTAGCGGAGAACGGGTCTACAGCATAGAAGACTGACTATTAACACGTCCAGGCTATCTAATAAGGCAGCGACTATCAGTGTTTTTAACAGGCGTTGGGAACTACAAAGACGGTCCAGCCAGGATCTATTATGCCGTGCGGTGGTGAATGAAACCCGGGCAACATCGGTTAACGCTTCGGAGGTCAAGGCATGAGGGCGCATTACGCAGGTAAAAAACAACTAGCATCGCACTCAACACATTCAAAAGGAATAATCTCGTCATTTGTTCGTGTCATATGGTCATGCAATGCCGTAGGCTGTGTGGACTAGACGCCTCAATTTCGAATTGAAGACTGGCGGCTTCTTACCTGGCGTCCTCGATATCCTTTATACGCGAAATTTATAACTCATTCTGCTTGAAGTTGAGTTAGTGCCGTATTGTTAAAACAATTTGGTTTTTTATTTTTAAAATCTTATTATTTAAACCGTATACCGGAACGCGGGAATAGAGTAGTTGGTCTAGCTGGATTGGTTAGGCAAGAATGGGCCTTCAGTATAGAGGATAATTTGAATGATTGGTGCGCACTGCGATCTTCATGTGTTGGCTCTCCGCGATTTGCGTTCGCAGATTGTCGTTTCGCACTATCAGTTTCGCAAAGATCCGATTGATCCCCATTTCCAAATACGCGTCCATTTTACCTTCGTTTAGGCTGGGTGCGGATTCGCCCGTTTCTACCGAAGGCCTCGACATCAACCACACTAACCACTGGAAATGAGGTCAACGAAGATCACGTCGTATCGCACTGCCAGTGTTTAGTATGAACGATGTTGAAGCCTTCGGAGGAAATCGAGAGGTCATAGAATTGGCACAAATTAATGTCAGAACAGGTATACTAATCTGCTGCCAATTTAAAGCGTCGTTGAGCACAACGTTAACAGTACTGTCATCACGAAGCTGAAACAACCACATTGGCGTATTATTGTTTCTAATTAACATTCGGCCACACTACAGCGCCAGACAAGGTAGAACTTAACAAACTTTTTTCACATTTGAATAGTTTAGGTAGCTTGCTCAAAGGGAAATTCAATTATAGCTATGATAAGCTAAGCAAAGCTGGATAGAACAAGTAATAATTGATTGTTTACGTGCTTAAGAATTATTAACAAAGTAAAGTTCACGAATATTAAATTGTCACAAAAATCATGTAATCAAGATGCACATCGCCTGTTTGGTCAAAAAGTAATACCTTTAATAAAGAGGTCTGCAGATCTTTGCATCAAGGTAAAACTTGGAACTCGATCAAAATGAGAAATGAACACACACACACACACACACACACACTATATATATATATATATATATATATATATATATATATATATATAATCACCTTAACAAGTAAATGTTTCACCAACAAAAACAAAAAAAATTAATACTGTCATTTTCTTATCGTCTTTTATTATCTACGCCTTCCTTCACTAACCAGCTAAAGTGCATGATGATAGTTCAGAATTTATAGAAACTACAAGTTTAATTCCGAAAAGTGTATGTTCATCACAACCAATGTTCGTTCAATTATTGAAATGTTCATCACAATTTGTTAGGGATACACGTGTAAAAATAAAATTAGTTAAATCGGGTATATAACAACGAGACAGTGATCAATAGTTCAATCAATTCACGCGTAATCAACAAATTAAGAATTCATTTTAAAAATAATTTCCTACATTCTTATTGGCGAGATAATGGGCAAAATAGCATATATATATATATATATATATATATATATATATATATATATATATCATATATATTATATAATGTCCATGCCTTTTAATATTACACAGTATATTTCTAATTAGGAAGAAACAAGACAATCATAATCAATTGAAAACCCAAAATGCATATATATGTATGATTGGATAGCGATGATTAGTATTAACGAAATAAATGGCCTTTTTCCACTTTGTTATTAATGTGTTCTTTCTTCCTAATATATATATATATATATATATATATATATATATATATATATATATATAACTCACATTCTTACTTTTAGATAAAATCATGGTCTCATGTCCATGAATATTTACGAACAAATATTGCATAACTTGTTTGTTCACAAAGCCAGGTTTATGTGAATATTTACAATGAGGTGAAGGAAACTCGAATAATATTGGACATATTCGAAATTCATTGTAGTTTACAAGTACGTCATAGAAGATGACTGGTATTTTATTGCTCAATGTAATCAAACGTTTCATTGTGGTCGATGATTTGAAAGGGGTCACGTAAGAACTACGGTGAAACCGATAATGATATAATTATGGAGACAAGACACGAGCAACATTCAAGAAATGGGAAGACTAGGATAAGATTGGTCAATTTTTGCAAAACGAAAGTTACATTTACTGTAAGTTTCGTATGATACTCGAGTAAAAGCAAATCCTTATAGATATAGTGAGGCTTATAGCAGGTGAAGCTGATGAGTTATACATAGTTGGACATGAAGACCACATATAATATACTTCTTTTAAATAACTGAATAACGAGGTAAGGCTTCAACTGAATTGAGTAACCAACACAAGTATCACTCGAATGCCGAGGCTTGGTCCATGTTTATCGTCGTGTTTTGTCTCAAGAATTTTCAATTTGTATGTCACAATCACCTTCAGGTGAGGACATAAGGTGACACAGTGCTTTATACGTTGTACAACCTAGATTACAAACTGAATGTCCATGTTTATGATGATTTTGTTCATATAAAGGCATATTGTGCGATTTTTTGCAAAAAGGGTCTCGCGTTATTTCTGTAAGCCAATACGTATTTTTGAATATAGTATTCCGGTGATGTACTAACTATATTGTTTCAAAATCTTTAGTGCTAGGACCGTTTTCAACAGAAAATGTTGGTGACTTATGCTAGCACCTCAAAAACAAATACTTTAACCCTCAACATATGCACAGTATTATCACTTAAACTGTGTTGAAATTAACGAAGGACCGTTTCTAAGTCCTCTATGTAACATAAAATTACCGAATATTAGTTACTGAATATCATAACAACTTATTCCTTCATATATATATTTATATATATATATATATATATATATATCTATATATATATATATATATACGTCATGGTTGAGTAGAAATAAGCATATATGAGTATGTTTATGTCTGCATTCAAGTTTGCATGTGTGTGTGTGTCTGTTTATGTGGTTACGCTTCATTGAAGAACCACTTGGTATTGACAATAAATCGATAATTAACGTCACAAATATGCAAATTTCAGCATCCATATTGCTATGAACGAATGAGAGACGAGAAAAGTTGCCCCACTGACACGGTTATCAAACGAGCAACTATAAGAGCTAACTTATAACCTAATTTTGTTAAGAAGCATTGCAAAAGTGCAAATAATTTTTTAGCTTAATCGCAGTTGTAACACGACTTTTATTATATAATGGCCAACTGACCTGCAAACTAAATGGAAATTTCAGAAAACAAATGAACCGTAGACATTTAGTCCTTCTACAAAATTACATTTTTTGAAAGCTGTCAGTAAAAATGAAACTTTAGATGAAGGCAATTAGCATCTACAGAGTTAAAGAACCATACAAGCAACCAATAAACAGATTATACGCAACAAAATTATAATTAAAGCAAGCAACAGAGCCTCAAAGCAATTGCACTAACGCGTTACCATACTTTACAATTTGCAATTACAAATAGCATAACTACTACAATAAAATAATCAAAATATCAGTGATATCAGCAATGCTTAAATGAGAGCTGAAATAGAGGAATCTAATCATCTATAGTCAAAAAAACGAATGAGGCTCTTTCTTAAGTTTAGCTATAACGAATTAATACCGACACCAGCCATGTCTTAGTTAAACAGAATTTTCTCATTCAAATACGTTCATGCATCTTTATATTACTTTTTATCAGCCTCACAATCTCCTTCGTAAAATCTGTTTGCCGTAGGCTGCTTGCAAATAATCACAATCATTTAATATATATATATATATATATATATATATATATATATATATATATATATATATATATATATATATATATATATATAGAAGTATGAGCCTAATTTTAATGGATAAAAAGTAAATTTACATAAAGTTAAAACTTAGGCTATAATCTCTTCATCACAATTGTTTTTCCGGTAGCCAAGGCGAATTTTTTGAAAAACTTCAAGCAGGTTTATCCCATTAACACCATACAGCACTGTGGCCAAAAGCACTAGAGTTGCTCCAAACCCGAATTTCCTAAAATAAAGAAACAATTTAGTGTTTTTAGCAAAATAGTGAACACACTAATTAACATTCGCATGTGTTAGTAGTTATGGCAAAATTTGTGGTAAAAACGCGAAAATCCAGGATCGCATCGCAAAGCCTCCGAAAAGCTTATTTTCTAAGGCGCAAGTCTTAAATTTACAAACAAAAAAAGTGGACGCCCAGTAACCAATAGAGAAAGAAAATTCGAAGTTATAAAACGGCCAGTCAAAATTTCTATCGATCCCGAATATTATGAATTGTACTAACAGATCAATTTTCATTTCACCCGATGTCGTATAGGCTACCACAATAACGAGAAGTGGGATGGAACCGGCCCTACCGTCAGTACTATCATGAGCCTTGTGATACTAAACGGAAGCAACCATTGTGAACAAGAATTTTTCATGGTCTAGTCAGTTCTGGCAATGGCATTCACTGGTTCCAACAAGGTGAGGAGGTTGGCGGCCGGCGACAGTAACCACCTTTTCTCAATATGAACCATTTTCATCATAAGCAGCATTACATCGGTATAAAATGCTGACGCATCACTGCCATACAGCCATGAAATTCGAGGTTATGCGTATCATGACAGACAACCAGCCGATCAAATCTTAGATGGGCAGATTATGTAGCGCCTCGAGGAAGCGAACAGTCGCCACTCGTGCATTGATTACTGTGTCAACAAGAGAAGGTGTGTGAGGAAAGCGCAGAGAATTTCACTTCGAATGATAGCATTTTTATAGGCAGTCATTGTGTTACATGATTATGTGGCGTGTTAAGCTTAAATTTCACACCTTGAACAGCTAGTTCTGGCACGGACAGTTTTGCCACACTGTTTAACTATTTTTGACTGCCAAGTATCACAATCTTGTGTGTTTGTGAATTAAGATACAAAATGTGAATAAAAAGTATAAAAGGAGAATATAGCGGCACGCTATTCTGGCGCAAAGCAAACACAAGTGAGAAGTCAGCAGTGGCAGACTAAAATTTGTTTCGATGCCATATTTAGAAAATAGGAATAGCACTGAAAGCAAAAACTGCCAAAGAAGTACTTAACCGAAGCCATAGTCTCTCGACAAATTTGTTGACATAGCCTAACGAATACAAAAAGTTGGTCTTGTGAATATAGATGCTGTTGCCTTCAACGGGCGATGCCATTGTGTTTCCAACTACATTTTATAGAATCCGGCTCAGTCTATATGTGTACAGCTTTAACAAGTGGAATAATGACAGCGCTTTTACTCACGAGGCGCGTAGGCCGACAACTGTCGTTATTACAGTTTAATACTGAACCAATATATAGGCAAGAATGTATTAGGTGTCGCGAACCTAGCAACAAATTAGTTCAGTTGTGACCAGAAGGATAAACCAAAGGCAGCATGAACGGAAAGTATAATCTCATGCACATTCGTTTCGTGCTTACTGGCGACTCATCAGTAGGAGCCGGTATTACGCCCTTTAACCACTATATATTTGGTAGAAGGATGTGGAATAATAGGACGGTACAATCTCCTAGACGAATGTGTAAACCTGTAATAGTGAAGCTAACATAATCGAAAGTCAACGACAATGCGACTTCAATGCTAACTCACACTATATAATATATATACCAAGTCTGTAAAGGATACTAACACTATGGCTATTGTGTTAGTAACTGATACCAACGATACATTACCGAAAAGGTGCATAGGCTTTCACTATTAGTTGCAGGTGGGTATAGGACCTACATGAAGTGGATATCAATGATGCTATAGTTCACTGAAATTGAGAATTACAACTATATCTGAACACCTGTTTCTCCAGTAAATTCATACACTCTGGCCCTGATCGATATCAGTTATCACATTTCGCGGTAAGCATAACATCATTCAATTCGAAACATGACAGTTAGATACAGTTTGTTGCGGAGATCTAATGTATATGCAAGTATGTATTATACCACATTCCTCACCCAAATATATAGTGGTTAAAGGGCGTAATATCGGCTCCTACTGATTAGTCGCCAGTAAGCACGAAACGAATGTGCATGAGATTATACTTTCCGTTCGTGCTGCCTTTGGTTTATCCTTCTGTTCACAACTGAACTAATTTGTTACTAGTTTTGCAAAACCTAATACATACTTGCATATAAATAGTTCTCTGCGGCAAACAGTATTTAACTGTAATATATTGAATTGAATTATGTCACGCTTACCGCGAAATGTGTTTAACTGATATCGATCGAGGCCAGAGTGTTTGGATTTACTGGAGTAACAGGTGTTCAGAAATAGTTGCAATTCTCAATTTCGGTGAACAATAGCATACATTGATATCCATCATGTTGGTACCATGTACCGTTCGGTACTATAATGTTGGTATCGGTTACTGACACAATAGCCATAGTGTTGGTATCCTTTAAAGACTCGGTAAATCTATTATATAGAGTGAGTTAGCTTTGAAGTCGCATTGTCGAGACTTTATATGATATTAGCTTCACTACTGCAGGTTTACACATTCGTCTAGGAGATTGTACCGTCCTATTATCCCACATACCTCACCCAAATATATAGTGGTTAAAGGGCGTAATACCGGCTCCTACTGATGAGTCGCCAGTAAGCACGAGACGAATGTGCATGAGATTATACTTTCCGTTCATGCTGTCTTTGGTTTATCTTTCTGGTCACAACTGAACTAACTGTCGTTATTATCCGTGAAGACAAGTGACGGAGCGTGTGTTAGCCATCATATATTAACTAAACACAAAGCTGTCTGGGATAGTCTCTAAATTCGGTAGATTGGACTTGGGTATTTAGTTTTATAATAACGAACACGCAGTTTATGTGCATATGAATGTTTTTTTACTCTTTTGGCTTGACATGAGGTTCATATTTGATTGAAAAATAGCCAGTATTATACTTTCCGTTCATGCTGCCTTTGGTTTATCCTTCTGGTCACAACTGAACTAATTTGTTACTAGGTTCGCAAAACCTAATACATACTTGCATATATATTAGTTCTTCGCAAAAACAGTATTTAACTGTAATAGCCAGTATTTGTTCGCAAGTATAAATAAACTGTTAATTTTTACCTTCAATGTATTTATTTAAATGTTCCCTAATTCTACTGACGGTTGTCAAGTTCTTGTGCTGCCTTCTTCTGCATCCTTATTAATGTTATCGAATGCATATCAATAAAATGTATTGTAATACAACTTGCTTTATCAACATCAGTTTTGCAGCCGTCATCGCAATGAACTAGAATCCGTCAAGTGTGTATAATGTGTTGCGCACCTAGTAACAAATTAATTCAAATATGACCAGAAGGATAAACCAAAGACAGCATGAACGGAAAGTATAATCTCATGTGCACATTCGTTTCGTGTTTACTAGCGATTCATCAGTAGGAGTCGGTATTACGCCCTATTCTCACTATATATTTGGTCAAGGAATGCGAGACAATTGGAGAGTACATTCTCCTACCGCATTCTGGTGGGTATAGGGTGTAGTACCGGATCCTACTGATGAGTTGCAGGTAATCACGAAACGAATTTTGCACATGAGATTTAACTTTCCGTTCATGCTGTCTCTGGTTTATCCTTCTGGCCATATTTGAACTAATTTTTACTAGGTGCGGAACTCCTAATACATAGTTGCATATATATCAGTTCACTGCAGCAAACAGTATCGAACTAGAATCTTGTTGCGCTTAACAGCGCTTAGGTCTGTGCAATGTAAGAATCACACAAAGCTAAAAGTTTCGACCTCATTCGAATACGATCGTAATCCTTTTTTATATGATGTCACCATCTTTCGATTTTCGCTTTCAAAATCAACGTATTATATTTTCCGCAAGCTATGGTTTTCGCTCAAGATAATGCTCAATTCATTTATTTACCCAGGGAATGTTTTCATTAAAATTTATATTTGGCACATCTAAGCCGAAATGTAAAATAATACAACAAAACGTTAGCTTATATGCTGTCGGCAGCCTTCCCTTGGTTTTCTTATCTTCCTTGTAGCCAATAAATAGCGTTCAGCTATTCATCATCCTATTATGTATATAATCAATCTATTACAATAATAAATAAGTATAAGTATCAACTATCCTATATCTTAATTCTTCTTCTATAATTCTATTAAATTCTACGAATATTATAACTGAATGCGTGTTTTAATTCGGCTCTCATCCGAATGTCACTATTTCATACACTTATCAGAAACAGCATTAAATCTGCCTGATACAGAGATAATTCGCTGCCGCACAACTATGAAAGATTTCAACTAAAAAACAGTATTTTTTAACAGTGATACAGTGGAAGTTTACGTGAGAATGGATCTTGCCTAGAGGGAAAGCCCCATCAAAGAACTGCCACAGAGACGAGAAAATCTAGACCTGCATAAAGCGCAAATGCACCGTATACCTGCCTTAAATATTGTGAGTAGTGAGCAAGAACGAAATACAGGTAATTTTTGGACATGCATAGTTGTTCGCATTTGTGCCACAGTGTCTGAATAATACAGTCATTCTAACGTTGGTCTTTTTCAAACTATGATATTTTGTATTAGCAAATATACTTGTGTCGAACATTCAAACACAATACCAAGATAAAAAGAGATCTGTGCCTCTCGTTTAGTGGGTCACATAGGAGCCTATGCCTATAAGTCAGAAATCACCGAACCTCTTCAAGTAACTCTATTCGCTGCTATACTTCAACAGATCTTTGCCAGTTAAACTGTCGTTTGGCTAGTGAGGGTACGTTGCGGAGTAGTCAAGTATCCAGCCACGAGATGGCTTGTCAACGTAAGTCAAAGTTATAATCATTAACCTGATTCTCCGCGGTAGCGTGGCAAGCGGGAAGTGTGTGTGGTCTTCTGCGTCATTGCCTCAAGGTAAAGAATGTTATCTATAAAACCTCGTCTTTATCGGAATCCGGCTTGTTCTTTTCTAGTATTGGATTTACGTGAAGCGTAGAGACGGCGTAGGCTAATCCAAGCAAGTAACCTAGATACGACTAGAAACAAGCTGATACTACGATGGTTATCACGCGAATTAGGATTGGCTTTTTTGAAGATAGGAATAATGATCGATTCACTTCAAGCAAGCGGCACGGTCTCCTCTTTCCACGTAGTATGAAAAAGGTGTGTCGACGCTCAATAAGTTGTCGCGACCATCCTCAAATAAGCTCGGGTCCTGCAGATTTGCGACGCTTAAGATATTGGATTTCTTTCCGTCTTTGTAACTCTGACAGTTGTTTGATACATGCATACTTTCAGGGATCGGAACTGATGCAGATGCGCACGACAATTGATTTTAAACGTGTCCAGCCAACCTATCAAGGCTACTTAATTTATAGGATATTGGATGGTTGTTACTATCATATATAGTTTCGCTAATTTACAATAATATATTCTCTGTGTTGGAACAAACGAAGACTATTACACGAAGTGAAAACTTCGTCCATCCTTTCTACCTACCTTGTCAAAAAGGGTTTCAGGATCAACTTTTAGACCGTGCATAAGTTGACATCTTACTCTCTACGAGTATCATTATAAGTCAAGCGAGCAGGAATTTGACGCCTAGTTTCGAGAATCTCCATAGGCTTTACAGAGACCCAATGGCTATTTCTACAGAAGCCCACAGTGCCAAAAAAAACAGTGGTATGTGCATTGTGCATAGTGGAACTTAATTTGGTACAAAGTAAATTGGAATTTTTGCCATCAAGGCCAATTAAATTTTACTATGGAATATGTTCCTATTTTTGGCCGGAAAGACGGTTGCTCGTGTTTGCTTACATCTTTCTGAGGTATATTCTTGTTTATTTCTCCGGAGGTTCTGAGTGCCGGTATACATCGGCAAGCACAAGTTAATCAGCCCTGAAATGCTAGCATGAACCTTGACGGGTCTAATGGGGCACGTCCCGTTTCAGATTAACTGCAATGTCACACAGTGTAAAATGGGTAGTAAGGGAATGTCAAAAAGCGTGCCAGACGCGAAGAGCAAGTATCGGCTAATGAAGAAAACTTTGGCCACTGGCAACTGACCAGATAGTGCTCATCAGCCTTGGTCGGAGAGGAAAAACTCCGAGTACAAACCATCCTCACTATAAATAATCGACTTACTGTTCTTTTACAGCCAAAAAAGAATTCTGAACAATACAAACTATAGTGAAAATATACCGCATTGGCCGTCGCCTCGGATAAAAACGGTCGCCGTATCTGCTGAAACGTGCAAGGTGGATAATAGAAATCAGGATATTGCAGACATCTTCATATCTGATTCTGTCTCATTTTCCTTCTCTTCCCCTTCTTATTCTAGCTATAACGCTCTTATATATGCTGTGAATAAAGTGAGCGCTGTTCATATCATTGAGTCCAATATAAAATTGACAAATACAGAAAATATTTCAGGTAAACTACATTTTTTTAAAGCAAGAAGGTCTTGCACATACGCTTAAAAAATCCGATATATATATATATATATATATATATATATATGTATATATAAATATATATGTATATATATATGTATATAAATATATATATATATGTATATGTATATATATATATGTATATGTATAGTATATATATATACATATATATATATATATATATCTTACGAGAATTGCAGAACTAGGTGCACCATCCTTATATTCGCGATGTCGTCTTCGAACCTCTGGTACCACCGAGTTTTGAAGCCGGTAAATGGGGCGTCGGTATTGTCATTAGCTCACGAGCTCAAGCCTGTTTAACTGAATGAATCCCTGCAAATAGCCGACATTGTGCAGCACACTTAAATACATCTAATGAAATCAATGTCAGAAACCTTAATAAACGTTGCTTTTTAGATGGATCTGCATATGCTCACACTGATTGCAGTACTGACGACAGCAAGGACGCTTGTTACTTCGACCTTAGTGGAGCAAGAAGTTCAAATACAGTCTTGATTATGGATGGCACAAATGCTCAGGTTGAGCGCTTAAGTAACGCAGAATTTCGTTTAGGTGGAAAATAAACTTTAAGATAGTTGCGCAACGATAATGATGAGCGACTGTTGGATAGCCACGTGGATCATAGATTATACTAAGTTGCACCAACTTCAGACGTAGTGTAAGACGTTGCACCACATAGCGTCATCCAGCCCCTGGACATCAGTGGATTCAAATAGATCATGTAGAAATTAGTTATAGATTGCGTGCTTGTATCCAGGATTGTCGATCCTTTTGAAGCACTTATGTCGACTCGGGCCATGCACTGAAGTTAAAAATACGGAATGTAATCCTATTTCATAAGAGTCATAAAGCTGCAATTCCCGAGCTAATTTAAGGATGGTGTCGACAATATTTAAAGCGTTGACTAACCCATTCGGAACCGCTTATTTGGTGTGCGTCGATCATCATTCCTATCTTGAATAGAGTTAATGGTAATTCGTTTGAAAACCATCATGGTATAAGCTTGACTCCAGTTTTGTATAGTTTATATGCTTCTATTACTTTACGCCGTCTTAGCGCCTATCGTGAATAACATACTAGAGAATAACAAGCCGGATTCCGGTCAGGACGAGGTTGCATAGATCATTGTTTTATCTTAAGGCAAGTTCTTGAACAGCGACATTTATATCACCATCCATTAATAGACGTCTTTCTAGATTTCAATGGTGTATTTGACTCTGTGGATCGCAATGTTCTGTTCGATATTCTATCGAAAAATGGTGAGCAAACCAAATTTGTGAATATTATACGCGCTATCTAGACCAACACTTCTGGTCGCGTTAAGGTCTACAATGAATTAACGCACAACTTTATTACAAGAAGTGGTATTCGTCAAGGATGTCCACATTCCCTTTTATTGGTTAATTTTATAATAGATGCTACTGTGAACAACAGTCTTCCACACGTTCAGGACACAGGTGTAGAAATTCTCCAAGGCGATAAACTAGTCGATCTTGACTATGCAGACGATATCGTACTATTATTTGACAATCGAGATTCTGCTCAGGCCACCTTGAATAGATAAGCAGTCTTTGTTCCGTCTTTCGGTATAAAATTCGCATCCTTGAAACGCGAGACACTTTTACAGGATCACTCCCCTCTCACTCAGACTCTGCGACTCTCTCTCTCTGTATATATATATATATATATATATATATATATATATATAAGAACAAAACAACGTAAAAAATGGTGAAATTAGAAACTATCAATATATATATATATATATATATATATATATATATATATATATATATATAATATATATACCGAGTCTGTAAAGGATACTAACACTATGGCTATTGTGTCAGCAACCGATACCAACATTATAGTACTGAAAAGGTACATGATACTAACACTATGGTTACCGAGTCGGTACATGGGTCCCACATGATGGATATCAATGTATGCTATAGTTCACTGAAATTGAGAATTACAACTGTTTCTGAACACCTGTTACTTCAGTAACAATAGATAAGCGGAAACCAGGTCTGCGTGTATGTGTCTGACGAGGTGAGTTTGAGAATCGCGAAAGCTAGATTAGTTTTCTCCAACCTTCTCCATTCAAGGACAAACGCGAGTACTACGCTCTGATTTAAAAGGTCATATTCACAATGCACATCTGTGAGCACAGTTTTATTATATTCTAGTCAGACTTGGCTGCTTTAGAGGTGATAATTTTAGACGATTAGACGCATTAAATCTCTCCTGTTTCAGTAGCTTAGCAAATGTAGGTGACCAACAACGAATAACCGAAGCAGGCATCCAGAAACGTAATTTTTGATCGGCAAACAAGTGATCCTCGTTATACAAACATACAAGGCCCCATCAACGGAATTGGCTCGGTCACATTTTTATCGTATGCTTTAAATTCGATTTCCTAGAAGAGCACTGTTCTCTCATCACCCAGCGCCAGATTGGCGAAGGAAACAAGGTTGGCGGATTTTGATATGACAAAGGCAGTTAAAGTCAACTACATTCAAATTGAGTAGTGAGCATCATAGTTCTTGGCTGAAAACCCTGCCTGATATGGCATCGATTCGAGCTCAGTGGCGATCTAGTTGCAGATTTCTAGTAAATTTGCCTTTTTTTAGTTGGACAGAATTAGCTGCGAGGTTTGTTTGTGCTTATGGAGTGAGACAGTGGTAAATATACTCATAGTGGCTAAGTCATCTACCTCATGAATCCAACTCTAATAATTTGTGTGCCTAAGTTACTATTTTTGTTATTATTAAAAAATCGACGTGTATTTTCTTATTCATTTTATGAGTATATGGTAGTGAAACATTAGTTACTAATGCCTTTTGGATTTCTGTGCGTGATGATGATGATGATGATGCATGGCCGCGTCGACAAAGGTGCTCCAAAACGAAGGTAAATCCTGAATGCAACAACGCCATCTTCAGTTGATTGCTACTACACCTATTTGAATCCACCATTGTCCAGAGGCTGGAGGACACCATGTGGCGCAACGCCTTACATCTAGTCCGAAGCTTGCGCTACTTATGTATAATCTATGTTCTGCGCAGGTATTCAACAGGTGTTCTCAATTTTCGCTGCGCATCTAGCTTAAAGTGTATCTTCCACCTAAACAAGCTTCTGAGTTATTTAAGTGCTCAACTTTAGCATTCCTGTCATCCATAGCCAACAGCTAGAACAAAAAAATTTATTTTTTTAATCAAGTTTGCGAGCTTGGAATAAACGCCAATTCCATTGTTTTTAACCAGTCGTTGAATAATATAGCAAAACTACTGTCAGTCACACCTACGTAGTTTTGGTATGTTCTTCGACGACTGGTTAAATACAATGGAATTGGTGTTTATTTCAAGGTCGCAAACTTGATTTAAAGAATGTTTGCTACCAAACGCGCAATCAATAATTGTTTAATTATATTTAAACTTGTTTCTCTACGTAATGCAGAGCGTAGATCGGAGTAGAATGCCTCCTCGCTGTCGTTTGTGCTGCAATAGTGTGAGCATATGCAGATACAACGAAGCGACAGCGTTAATTAAGGCTTCTGGCATTGATTTTAGTAGATGTATTTAATCGTGCCGCGCAAATGTAGAATTGGGGACAAACAGAATAGCGCCGGCCTCCCATGTGCGCCTGAGTAAGCTTAGTTAAACATCAAACGTTGTTGTACCTTGCGCAGCGCTGTCAATTCAAAAAATATATTATTCCGCATTCTCCCTCAGCGGAACAATTAATAGTGCTCGTAGGTAGGTAAAATCTTGATTCCTCTGCATTTCCAGTTGCGCAGATTTTGTTTCGCATTGATTGATGCGCTATCACTTGTCCCTTCACTCTGAAGCCGTCCAGTCAACCCTGAGGATGGGACTTGAAATGAAGTCCCGAAAATTCGGAAAATCTGGTTCCAACGTCACTTTCAGACAGGCAGCTGATGGCCGGCTTCAAGGTAAAGTTACAAGTGAGAACTCGTCAATCAATGCCAACCATAAACTGTGCACCTGTAAATGCCAAGGCATCAAGATTTTACCGACCTACGAGTGCTATCAATTGTCTTGCACAAGAAGAAGGCGGAATAAAAACAAAAAGTAAGGACACCGCTGCGAATGTTTACACCAACATTTTAATTGACTAATCAGGCAATAATTAGTTTATAAAGTGCGAACAAGTTGGTGTATTTATGCACTGGATCGTATTAGAGAAGTTAATTACACGTTGTCGTCGCAGGTGCTTGACTGTTTAAATTTACAGGTCTTGTGTGTTTGGCCAGATAGCCCAACAATGTTCTGCACCATTTTGTGCACAAATGAGGAAACCGATTGTTTCTACACATCTGAAGGTGTGCAATGTGACCGACAGAACGTTGATGTTATCCGCTGGGATCGGATCAAGTTATTGTACAAACTCAACAATAAGAATTTCGCAAATTTCAAACATGCTAGCTTTGGTACGCGATAACTGCGAAACAGTGCTGCTATGCCAATCCTTCTGCGTTCAACACTTGTCACTATGCATATATAAATTGAATTACTACAGTAACACGTGCAGAGCAAAACGCGATCGTATTAATATTGCTATAGTGATGCAACGAGTAGTGTTCTACGACGGATTAAACCAATTCTTTGAAAACAGTTGGGTTCAACTTACAGAGACGGTTGAAAGTCATTAAGAATAGCATAGGAGGCTAGAGCTGAGAGAATAATTGAAATCGAAGTAGCGAATCCTTTCAAAATGTTGTCGGCATAGCGCATTACCACGGCTATGCAAAGGCCACCAGCCGTTTGAAGGAGAATTATTGCGCCGACCATCATGTTGTAGCCAGCAAAAAATTTATCGGAGGACGCGAGTAGCTCGCGATTAAAAGCCAGCATACCAATGAAGCTCAACAGAATGCCAAAAATACCTAACAAATTAAAAAAAAAATTAAGAAAGGAAGACAGAAACATTTTTTTTTAGCGAAAAACACGGTAGGCATGTAGGTTGCCAATGCAGGTGAGTGCATTAATAACATTCTAAGGAGTGCGAATAAAAGACCAAACACGAGAGCGCGAGTCCAGCCATACACTGAAATTGTTTCTAGACTTGTCAGCAGTCTGTGCAAGCAACATTCTAAGGTAGTGCAACGATCAAACAGATTAGCGTTTTTCAACTAGGTAAGTCATGGAGGGCACATCGAGTAGCGGTCAAATAGAAAAAGTAAGCTCGAAAGTTTATTCGATGATTAGTGCTCTCTCTCTCTCTCTCTCGCTATCTCGCTCAGCCGACATTTAACAGAACCATACCGAGCAAAGACCTCGCTGCCGTGAGCTAATCTCGAGTTAAAAAAAAATATTCTACCGAGGAATTTTCAAGCTCTGGAATAAACATCATCATCGATTTTAAAAGCAATAGATCAGCATTCCACAACTGATGGTTCAATGATAATAAAAATTAGAAAAGAATGAGAAGATCTAGCCTAGATGGAAAGAGCCACCTGCGACTTCAGTAATACATCTTCCTTGTGATTTTCGATTTGATCAATTAATAACACCATCCCACATAGCATTTAGCCATAGTATTGAACGACTTCAGTTCGCTCATCTACCTGGGTGTGGATTAATTCTATTTTAGCCAATACTTATTCTATTCATAGTACCCTTTCCACGCGCAAAATAAAAATAAATTTTATCAGATACAAGAAAAACTTCTTTCATATTTTCTTCTCAAGTATCTACAAATGATCATCTCTTTATATATAAATTGAAAGGCAAAACAAGATAGAAATATGTAAACATGGAGAGTGTGAAAAAAGGAAACCAATCAATTGCGTGCGTCACCTCCAGTTCAAGCTCAATGCCCGAACATGCTTCTGCTTGCATAAATCCGGCTGCAATCTGTTTAATAGATGCTAGAAAAAGGTCTTTAATATTGTATTGAATATTTAAAAAATAAAGTATTAAGCGTTATTAATACATACAAGTGTAAAATTCATTATATAAAGCGAATTTAATCATCCAACAGGAATTGAGCTTTGAAGAATAAGAAACTTTAACCAATCAGAACAAGCGATTCCAAGAATTGTATAATGTGGTCTACACAAACAAACAGTTTCGCTCTTAGTCGCTAGATTATAACAAAGCATCTACTTACTTGCTACATCGAATTTAAAAAAAATAGAAAATCAATATAGCGAACATCCTTGTCGGACGCCCATGCTATAAAAACTACGCGACAAATCATTATGTATCTTGCCGCGACCAAAAGTGTTAGTATAAGCTCGAATAATTTGGACAAATTTACCGGGCATTTTAATTTTGAACATAATATACAGCAGTCAGCTACAACCTTAAATTCTTTAAAACTGGCCAAATTGGCAAGTCGATGTAATAGGCGTCTAGATTCTAGTATCTCTCCTGGCTTGCATAACACTAAATGAAAAATATGGAAGTCCTCACAGTGAGAATGTCGGGTCGTGTCTTCGCCCATAGCATGGTCAAATTTTCTCCATCTGATTGGCTAATCATAATTAAGATTCAGTCAGGCAGAAGGCTTTACGAGTTGGTTGATGTTTTTTCTGGTGCTTTTTCTTAATTAACTCTCCGAAAAAGGCGCGCGTGCCTCTCAACGAACGAGTGTCTGGTTTAAGTCCGCATGTACTCCAGAACGAAAACCGTCTTCAATTCAACTGCATTACCTTTACATAGCTGCTACATTTATACGAATTCCTTGTTGTTAGAAAGATTAAATACAACGTGTGGCCCAACGTCTAACAGTAGGCGCGAAGTTTGTGCTATTCATGGATAGTCTATTTTCTTCGTTAAGTCCATCCCCTCCTCAACGTGGTACGACGGTGTCAACCATGTTTCGATGGCCGATCGTACATGGGCTAACGGGGCTATGGCGGTGGTGTCACCAGGGCGTGGTGGATTTCCGACCGGCAATCGGATCTCCTATAAAATACCACATGGGTGAGGGGACACCACTTGTACCAAATTCCCAAGAAACTCCATGAAATGGAGCCGGCTTATCCTCTAAAAGGAGTCAGCCGCAGTAAAGTAAAGTAAAAGTATTTTCTTCGTAACTACCAAATTATGTTTATCCATTTTTGTCACGATTTAAGCTCAAAAATTGCTCGTCAACCAATAAAAAACGTTGAGCATCGAAACCAGGCCCACATGCCAACCACAGCTTTCCAACAAATTTTGTTGTGTAGAGATTATGCTTGCCACACTTCTGTGTGTTATATAGGCAAAAATATTTATAAATCACGCTCCTTTAATACATTGTGTGCCAAAGATATTACTTTTGTCACTATTATCATCGTGTCAAATTTTGTCTTGTTTTTAAAAAAATTTCTTATGGTTATATTGCAATGAAGCATTGGTTACTTTTGTATTTCTGTGCACGATGATGATGACGAAGACATCTCTAAAGCTCTCACACTCTTCGTAGTGAACTTCGTAAACAGTAAAAAATTTTCACGTATGCAAGCGTATGCGGATACCGAAAATCAGTATTGCTTAAAGCATCTAGCATTCCTTTTAATATGTACATATTTAGGCGAACATTGGTTAGGCGGCCAATGATAGAAATTATTTAATTCAAGTTTGCAATCTTGGGACTGGTGTTAATATCAAGATCGCAACCTTGAAATAAATAAATCATTTTAATAGACGATTTTAAGCGTATCGCACAGTCGGTTGTCTTCAAGGATCCATTGACGCCTTGATCGGTGCGACAAAAAGCAGTACTAAGTCCCTCCCCATTGAACTAGCTTGATACAATTCTTGGGCACCAGAATTCAAAGCCATAAAACGCGTTGGTAAATATGATCCGCATACAATTATGTAATACATGTAAGATCCAAAATTCTCGTTTCGAATATCCAACATATATCAAATTCCAAGTTCTTTTAGATTGCGAGCCTTAATACCATTAATAGTACTCTGTCCATGTGAAAGAAGAAAAAATAAATTCTATCATATACAAGAACCCCTTTTATTCTCATATTCTTCTCAAGAATCTCACTATATAAATATTGAAAGTCCAAAAATAGAAAAATGTACACAGTGTGGGGAGAGTGTGAAATAAGGGAACCACTTTATTGAATGCATTAACTCCAGTTCAAGCTCAATGCCTAAACATGCTTCTTGTGCTTGCATAAACCCGCCTCAATTTTTTTATCCATAAAGCGCCGTAGGTGACTAACTGCCTTCTGTTATTAGTTTTGTAATCATCTTAAATTCTACGTCTGGATATTATACGTGTGAGGTTTCAACGATGTTGTGCGCAATAGCAGACGTGTATTCACCATTTGATTTAAAACAAAAGTTTAAGTTACAATGTTCTCTCATTCGAGTAACTAACCGTCTGGTCGATCGGCCTACGTCAGTTGATCGACAATTTGCGCATGTATATTGGTAAATAATATTTGATGTCGACATTAGCGGCTGTTTCTCTTTGATTGCTGGTAAAGGCAAGTGTGTTACCCTAAATAGCACTTGTAGTTTAGCTGAATTAAATCTGTGTGTTAGTGCGCTTCAACAAGACATATTACCATCGTTGGTGCCATGCCACACTTTACGTAAGCTTATCTTATTATTCACAAAAGACGTACAGTTTCTTTTTAATGGAAGCATCAATAAACATACTGATGGTGTGACAATGTGGGGCCCCCTATCTCCAGTGTTGGCTGAGATTTTTCTATGGCATCTAGAGTGACATTAGTAAATGTACTTAATAGATACGGTATGTGAATGATATTTTCCTTGTCCCTAAGAACAGGTCGCAATCACGAACATTGCTTCAAAGTTACAACAAAGCACACAAGAATATCGGTTTCACGTCAGAGCACGAGAAAGATGATCGCCTGCCTTTCCCAGAAGAAAGAAACTGATGGTAAATTAAATAGAACAATTTACCATAAGCCAAACTGGTGTGCACAGTATTTGAATTACAGCAATTTTGTGTCGTTTCAATATAAATTATCAGAAGATCGTGGTTACTTTTCAAGAATTCACACGTTGGTTAGTCAAGATTCAAAAGACAACGAATATAACAAAGCAATAAACGATTTAATGTCCATACTAGAAAATTCATTGAATCAATTATTAAACATGAAAGTTAACAGAAACAGACGTATTATGGACCGAAATAAAAACCGTCTACCTAAACATCCCATTAAAGGAGGATGCAGTTTGCCGAGTAGCACAAAAGTAATTTGAAGCGTCATTAAAAAGCTCATTTAGTGCAGCTATTCTACGAGTGGTATTTAAGGTAACACTCTTACCGTTACTAGCAGTCAAAGAGAAAAAGCCTTTAATGTCGATATCAAATACTATGTATCAATATGAATGCGCAAGTTGTCGATCAACTTACGTAGGCCGATCGACCAGATGGTTAATTACTTGAATGAGAGAACATTACAACTTAAACGCCTGTATTAAATCAAATTGGCGAATACGCGTCTGCAATTGCGCGACACATGGTTGAAACATCACACGTATGTTCTCCAGACGTAGCATTTAAATTAATTACTAAACGCAATAATAAAATGGAGTTAGCTACATACGAAGCCTTATGGAAAAAACAGGTTGCAGCCGGATCTATGCAAGCAGAAGAAGCATATTAAGGCGTTGAGCTTGAACTGGAGGTGAAGCACGAAATTGATTGGTTGTTCTCTTATTTCGCACTCTCCATGTTTAAATTTTCAATCTTGTTTCTCCTTTCAATTAACATATAAAGAGATGATCATTTGTACATATATGAGAAGAGAATGAGAAAGAAAAGGTACATGTATCTAATAAAATTTCTTTTACTTTTTGCATGTGAAAGGGGTACAATGTCTTCCGATTTTTTTCGTTTAATGAGTCACATTGATGAAACTAACCCGTTGGTGTCATCATTTACAGGGCTATAACACGTTGTACTATACTGGCGGCGGTAAAATGCGTTCAGCTCTTCTAATAACAGACAGGCCAATAAAAAGAGGTCAGATTAACTGAGTTTTCACTCGCCACACAAAACAATAAACATCATATCAGTTGTGACCAGAAGGATTAACCAAAGACAGCATGAACGGGAAGTATAATCTCATGCACAATGGTTTCGGGCTTACTGGCGACTCATCAGTAGGAGCCGGTATTACGCCCTTTAACCATTATATATTTGGGTGAGGAATGTTGGATAATAGGACGGTACAATCTCCTAGACGAATGTGAAAACCTGCAGTAGTGAAGCTAACATCATCTAAAGTCACGACAATGCGACTTTAATGCTAACTCACTCAATATAATATACATACCGCGTCTGTAAAGGTTACTAACACAATGGCTATTGTTTCAGTAACCAATACCAACATTATAGTACCGAAAAGGTGCATGGTACTAACACTACGGTTGCCGAGTCGGTACATGGTACCAACATAGTGGATTTCAATGAATTCCAAATTGAGAATTACAACTATTTCTGAACACCTGTTACTCCAGTAAATCCACACACTCTGGCCTTGATCGATATCAGTTATCACATTTCGCGGCAAGCATGACATCATTCAATTCAGTATATTACAGTGAAATACTGTTTGTTGCGAACCTAGTAACAAATTAGTTCAGTTGTGACCAGAAGGATAAACCAACGGCAGCATGAACGGAAAGTATAATCTCATGCACATTCGTTTCGTGCTTACAGGCGACTCATCAGTAGGAGCCGGTATTACGCCCTTTAACCACTGTATATTTTGGTCAAGAATGCTGCCTTTGGTTTATCCTTCTGGTCACAACTGAACTAATTTGTTACTAGGTTCGCAAAACCTAATACATACTTGCATATATATTAGTTCTTCGCAACAAACAGTATTTAACTGTAATATATTGAATTGAATGATGTCATGCTTACCGCGAAACTGTCGATGAAGGCCGCGTGATGGACTGGGCGGGCGGATGTTGTAATTCTCAATTTGGGTGAACTTTAGCATAAATTTATATCCATCAGGTTGGTATCATGTACCGACTCGGAAACCATAGTGTTAGTATCCGGTACTCATCGATTTCAAAAAGGTATCAGTTACTAACACAATAGCCATAGTGTTAGTATCCTTTACAGACTCGGTATATATATTATATAGTGTGAGTTAGCATTGAAGTCGCATTGTCGTTGACTTTAGATTATGTTAGCTTCACTATTACAGGTTTGCACATTCGTCTAGGAGATTGTACCGTCCTATTATTCCACATTCTTCTACCAAATATATAGTGGTTAAAGGGCGTAATACCGGCTCCTACTGATGAGTCGCCAGTAAGCACGAAACGAATGTGCATGAGATTATACTTTCCGTTCATGCTGCCTTTGGTTTATCCTTCTGGTCACAACTGAACTAATTTGTTACTAGGTTCGCAAAACCTAATACATACTTGCATATATATTAGTTCTTCGCAACAAACAGTATTTAACTGTAATATATTGAATTGAATGATGTCATGCTTACCGCGAAATGTGATAACTGATATCGATGAAGGCCAGAGTGTATGGTTTAACTGGAGTAACAGGTGTTCGGAAATTGTTGTAATTCTCAATTTGGGTGAACTTTAGCATAAATTTATATCCATCAGGTTGGTATCATGTACCGACTCGGAAACCATAGTGTTAGTATCCGGTACTCATCAATTTCAAAAAAGGTATCAGTTACTAACACAATAGCCATAGTGTTAGTATCCTTTACAGACTCGGTATATATATTATATAGTGTGAGTTAGCATTGAAGTCGCATTGTCGTTGACTTTAGATTATGTTAGCTTCACTATTACAGGTTTACACATTCGTCTAGGAGATTGTACCGTCCTATTATTCCATATTCTTCTACCAAATATATAGTGGTTAAAGGGCGTAATACCGGCTCCTACTGATGAGTCGCCAGTAAGCACGAAACGAATGTGCATGAGATTATACTTTCCGTTCATGCTGCCTTTGGTTTATCCTTCTGGTCACAACTGAACTAATTTGTTACTAGCTTCGCAAAACCTAATACATACTTGCATATATATTAGTTCTTCGCAACAAACAGTATTTAAGAGTAGTATTTTCACCAGATTCTGCCGACCAGAAGATTGTAATTGGTGAATTGACTGAACCGGTTGAACACTGGTTATAAACTTTCGCGTTCTTGACAGAGATCATTCATCAGTTTGCCAGAATGCGGTCTGTCCGAATAAAATGAAATGTCAATGCCGCACTCACTTTATTGACTTGGTTATATGTTGTGGTTCAAAAACATTATTTAATTTCCTGATGCAGTTCACACAGGCAGTTTAACCACGAATTATACCTCTTTGGACCATTTTCTTGCAAATAACGTTCCATTTAATTGGTTTAATGAACTCTGCATTATTGACATTAGCTTTTGTGGAACACATTTCGACAGAGTTTACGCATCTGCAGAGGGTAATAAAATCACTTGACATGAAGGCTCACGAACTTTGATTTCTTACATGATTGAAATGTTTTAAAAATGTAATTTTCGGTTCTTTCTCGAATTTACAAATTGGTTCGGTCTATTCAAATAAACAGTACTGCTTCCTCAATTGTAAAATACCAGTGCTTCTAATATAATTAAGATGACTAAACTGGTTCACACATTTAGGCATTAAAAAACTCATGTACTTTAAAGCATATTACCAGGATTCATAGTGCGAGCTGTGAACACCAAGTGCATTAATTCCATTATTTAAAATTTTGTGATATCGTTTAGTACCACATCCTATAAATAAATAACTTACTTACCTGGATGAAGTGAAATGTATAATTTTAATATATACTAGTTTATATTTCAAAATATCACATTAATCTGCAATCAACGTAACCTAGAATTTAAATTGTGTATATGATCAAATTTATCCATGTTAACCTAACCAAAAAAATCAGTTGATTTTATGAAGCAGAATCGCCACTAACAACAATGCTGTCTTTAAATGAAGTTTTCGAGCTTTAAGTAAACACCAATCTTATTGTATTTAACCAGTCGTCGGACAAAATAACAAAACTACTGCCAATGACACGCACTGAGTACGACTAAAACACTAGAATACGTTTCAAATACTGCAAATACTAAATAAAATAATCTTAGTAACCTTCTTTTCTTAGTACGGCAGAGTTAGCTGCGAGGTTTGGTTTTGTTTATGATGCGATACAGTGAAACTCGTAAGGAAGCTGTACCTTCCATATGCTAGTTTTGCCATAATAGTGTTGTGGAGAGGTTTAGTTTGCCCCTACTGTTGCCTTAAAGCATAATGGTTTAGTGTAGAAGTTTGGTTAGCCTCACTTCCGTGTGTTACCCACGAAATGTGCCCATAGAAACTAGAACCTCCCAATCACAGGTCTCACTAACAATTTGTATGCCTTATAACTATTTCCGTCGTTTCTTGATAGA
The DNA here is from genome assembly GCA_029291075.1 of Eudiplozoon nipponicum. Lineage (NCBI taxonomy): Eukaryota > Metazoa > Platyhelminthes > Monogenea > Mazocraeidea > Diplozoidae > Eudiplozoon > Eudiplozoon nipponicum. The sequence continues at coordinate 86,484 of JAQBSW010000786.1, read as the reverse complement.
CATTTAGCGAAGCGATATTTTGACAATAAAGTATTGGATTCGACTACAAATTATTATTCATATTGGATATTGGATATTGTTTTCGGAGCAGTACTCCATCCTAATCAGTGAGACGGTGAGCACACATACGCTGCTGCAATAAATTTTATTTCAATAAAATGGATAAAAGCAATAAGTGCGAAGATAAGGAGCAATTAAGTGAAGGACTTAAGAAATTCAGTTTAAGAGAAAGTTCTGAGGAATTAAGTCGTTCTAAGTTAGATGATTATTCTCTACATATTGGTTATCCTATTTTTGTGACCAAAGAGCCTCTAAAAAAGGCGTCGTTATATGCATTTACTAGTTTGTTTGTTTCTCTACTTATGGTCGTATGGCAGTGAAAAATTAGTCACTAATGGCTTTCGTATTATTCCGCATGTTGATGATATTGATTGATGTAAATATTAGTTTACCGAACTTGAAAAATCCTCAGCTGTGTATAACTAGCTGAAAAGCATTAAAAAATGATTACTTTATCAAACAGGAAGGAAAAACTATAAAAAAGAACTTGCCTTTAAAACATACGAGAACAGACTTTGAGAGCACAATTTTGCTTCCAACATTTTGAGGTTGGCCTTCGTGAACTGCCAAAGCATACGACGACTGTAGGCACTGTGCTGACAACTCAGAAGTACGCAATGCTTGTCCTGACAGCGCACCTGATCAGACATTGCGAACTCGAAGAGTCGGCCCTCTTTATCCGGTTCGCCTAGAACACTGACATTACAGGTAGCTCCCAAGGAGTACAACAGGCGGACACGTTCGTCTTGAAGAGTCGCCAAATTGTATAGCTAAAAAGCGACAGATCAATAGAATAGAAAACATCTGCCACGTTACGAAAGAAAATTAATATCGCTCTTCTTTAATATACGAACTACTAATGGGCGGTCTAGCACTTCTGCATCATACAAAGCGATGTTAAACATCAAAAAGAAATATTAGAACTGCATGCGCCGTCACACAACATAACCAGATTACTATATACGCCGAATATTGCAAACAGGATAATCAAAAGTAGGCTACTACAGACATTGCCTAATCCAAATCAACACCGTTCCATTACTTCCTGTTTTTTCAACATTTAAAAAATCGCTCTCGCTGAAGTAATAAGTAAGCTATATTTGTATGGAATGACAAATTACTTATTATTAAATTTGAAAAGATAATATGCTATTCACCATTCACAAAACCATTTTAGGATACACGTAGATCTACGAATAAAAAGGGACGGCAGGCAGAAAGATCGTTAACAGAATATGCATACATACATGTATACATGCATATATATATATATATATATATATATATATATATATATATATAAACATGTTTGTCTGAATCCATCGTTGGTAAACATTATCGGTTTTACCGATAAATAAATAACGATCTCTAACACAGATTGAGATACTCGCGTGGCCCTATAAATGACGAAACTTGAAGAAGTCTATACTATCTCTTGTGATTCCTAAATTCACCTCGTCAATCATATTTTCAGAGTTACCGATATAGTTACTAAGAAATAAAATTCTGCCAGATACGCCCTGATCCACATCCTGACGCCGCATAGTTGGACTAAATTATGGGTGATATTAATGAAGTGTTATATTTTGAGCGTGGGATTTTCATGCCTAAAAGCAGAAAGAATTTAGTCTTTTCGAAAAATAAAACAATATTGCCTGCATAATCAAAACCGACTGTCTACCGCAGGGAAGAAATATGATGCCTGCATCCTGCACGTATGCTATAGAATAGTTCATAATGAAATATTTTTCAAAAAAACAATGGGTAGAATGGGCATTCTTGATGGACACAAATGCTAGTTGTAGAACAGTCCGAAAACTTATTGTATAAAATTACTGCCATTGGTGTTTGAGTAGATATCACGTATAATATTTATACATTTATTTGCCAGTTTTTGACAATATCAAATGCACCCTTGAAGTCTAGAGAGACGGCTATTGTTGTATAGAGACATACCTTTCAACTGTTCCGATACTTTCCCTACAATATAATCTCGTCCCAGCCAGAATTAGTCTGTTCTTTCGTAATTGATTCATATAACCTTAATGCAACTGGAATAAAGCTTAAACCATTATGGTTATGTCACGAAGTATGATTGAATTGTTTTATGTTCATTTGTAAAATCCAAATTCATAGTTGAACTAATTAAAAACCTGCATTAAACCAGCATAGATGGAAAATTCTACTTAAATAAGTTGGTAAACACCACGAAACTCAACTCCGACGAGAGATGTGTTGAGGACTGCCGAATGTGACCGCATAGTGAAACATTGTTAGCAAAAACAGTCCCTCCTCAACGCAATGAAAAAAGCTTTAGAATAACCCGTATCCTTGCAAATTCAAGCTAATGTCTCACTACAGCAGGACTCAAGTAATTCAACAATTTTGGCCAGAACACCATCTCTAAGCCCAGATCACAATAACATCTCGACCTACAAATAATCAAGAAAAGCAACGATAGTTGATAACTGTTACTGATGGAGACAATCAGGATTGTGATGTAAAAAAAGAAATGTTTCAGTGCATCTCATTCCAGGTCGAAGCTCATCTGTTAAACAAATTCACTTCTCTCCCTTTTAGTCAGTTCTAAGGAAGATAATGAAAGTGAAATCTTTTGATGCATCACAGAACTAACTGATATCTTTTTAGTTGACAGGAGTGCTAACATCACGCATTTGTCTATGAGTGCCAAAACATTACTCAATAATTTATTGAAAACAGATTCCCACTACATGTGTGAGGAACTGAGCTTTTGAAGATCCTTCGAAACCTTTCTCACATAACTTAAAAAAGCACAAGGCTACTTAATTCCGTGGCTTTGAAATATTTCATTGAATTGCACGTCTCTGCCAGATCATCTGAAGTTTTCTTTGCTGCCCAACTCCTTGAACACGCAGTTTGTTATGTAGCACAATTTAACTATTAATGATTACGCGGGTGGTGGAACAATACGTTAAATCAATTTTGCGAGGTTGAAGTAAGCACCAATTCCATTATATTTAAGCAGTCGACGTTCAGCAAAGCAAAACTACCGTCAGTCACACATACTGACGCGTTTCGACCTTCCTTGATCATCATCAGAGAATGACAGCAATCTGACTTGTGAGGATCGAACCGGAATGCATTTATTTGGAAAGCAAAATTACAAATACGCGGCTCGAACATCTCGGATTCACGCAAACAATACGGATGAGCACCGCATATCTAATTTTTTCCACAGAAATGCATTCCGATACGATTTTCGCTAGTCTGAATGCCTTCGTACTCTGATGATGCTCATGGAAGATCGAAACGCATCAGTACGTGTTACTGATGGTAGTTTTGCTATTTTGTTCTACAACTGGTTAAATACAATGAAATCGGTGTATATTCCCATCCCGCAAGCTTGATTTAATGAATTGTAATGTAGCAGTTTGAGCTATTTGAGAATTTAACCAGCTGCACTTCAGAAAATTGAGCGTTCGTATTTCTCTGGCATAAAGAGTACTGATCATACGTCGTATTTCAGCACACAATTCTAATCAAGTATTCGTTTTCGACGTCTTTCTGAACACAATAGAAACACTTAGCCAATTTTCTTCATCATGCAAATTTTTGTCCAAATTTATAGCACAGACATAAGGACGGCCACGTGCGCCGAATTGCAATTGGTTTATGGCGAAAACACAAGTGTAATAAAATCGATTGGTTAAACCAGAAGAGCCTCCATGGTACGCTCTCACTTCCTTGACAGATACTTACCATATCTGTTCCCTCTATATTAGTTACATTGCCATACCTTGATGTAAGGTAGAACTCGTGGTGATGAAATATTGAGCTAACCAAGCCAAGGTCAAAAAAAGATTGGACAGCTTGATATCAGCATCACAGTTGGTTTTACCAAAGCTATTCCTTCCAACAGTTTCTTTCCCAGCACATTCTTGACACGGTTTTGCATATAAATAACCAGAAATCAATAAGATGTCCCCAACGCAGAAATCAATCGCTCCACCAATAGAATGGTTTAGAGTTACTGCAAACACGAATCCGAGAACAAGATTACCTACGCGAAACCTATAATAGGCTAATCACGTTTAAAGTTAACCAGGTAAGTATGGATTTTGCTGCAGAACTAAATAAAAAAGGCAACATCACACCAGACTAGATCACTCCCGTTTTAGGGTGTGAAAAGAATCTCATTTTTCAATAAAATTAGAAAAAATTGGATAACCTGTAGTTTGAACGAAATAATTAATGCATCTCGGAGATTATTAATGTGAATACTGCAAGTTTACGGTTCGCCTACCTTAATAAGCCGACTAGGTTGCGAAGCAAAAGACCAGCAATGCTGCTGGTATTGTGCTCCAAGTGCCACTGGATAGAATTCAAAGCGCACTTGGCAAATCCAATTTCAGTTAACTATTTTCAGTATATAAGAGCTAATGGGCACTGAAGAATCAACTTACGCAAAATCTAATTTTAGATGAACAAAATTCTTGTTTAATCATAACTGAATGTTTACATAATACGCAGCACTTTTCCATTTCATGCATTAATAACACGCTAAAATCCACCTTGTCTAACATATGATTATTGAAAACAATGTGGTCGACTAGTTTGAAAAAATTAACTAAAAGATGTAGATTTGCAAAAACAAAAAAGCTATTTAATTAAAAACAAAACATATGTTAGACACCTACCTCAACTAAATCATCAAATCCATGTTTCGTGTTCGACTCAGTCATAATAATGTTATAAATAGAACTGCGCATATCAGCCGGTATCAGTTTGTCCACACAAGGCGGCCGATTTTCTTTTGCTGCAGCCCTTACTTCCTGCAAGTGATTTTCGAACGCCTCAACTGCATGATTTATAACTGACTTATCCCCAGAGCGACCAAGAACACCAACAATTAAAGGTCTCAGCAGACGCATATCGTGAGAATCTGTGTCTTTGGGTGTCCAAGCTAAAAATAAACGATATCATGTAGCATTCTAGATAAATACCATATCGCAATGATACCATGCAATTCTTTGGCAAATATATATACTTTCCCATATCGAAAAATAAACATATGTACATGAGAAAAAAACCGTAATCCAAGGAACTACATTTATTCAAAAATCTTACTTCTACCAGTATCAAAAGGCTATATTCTGGATTCGTTCATATGTTCGCTATAAGCGATGACACACCACATTAATTGACGATAAAGTAGTATATGTTAACGAATCCAGAATAATGGCTGTTGATACTGGTATGATTAAGATTTATTAATAATTACTATTCCATGGATTACAGACCCTTTTACTCATATTTAAAAAATGGTGAAATTAATGACTACTATATATATATATAATATATTTCTTGTTAGGAAGAAAAAAACATTCATAACAAATTGGGTAATGACCATTTATTTCGGGATTACTAAACATCACTTCACAATCTTTCGTTTATATACATATATTCTTGTTTTTCATTTGATTATGTAGATGGCAACAAATCTGACTCTGTTTTACTTCTATTTCTTGTTTTGGCTGATTAGTAAGTGTGTGTGCCTGTTTGCATGTAAAGGTCTTTCTCACTGTATTGCAAAGTGATGTCTGAGATCTGGTCATTCTTTTACTGATGGCTTGAGAGTTAACCAACTGTTCGCATTGTTGGCTGTTATGTGTACGAATGTTATTTTTCCGAGAGTAGTCTTTTGTTTCCCATAGTTCCATAGTTTCGTTTTCTCCACTTGGTTACAGCGCAGGTTCGATTAACAATGTTGAATACCAATATTGCTTCGAAATTTCTGTCTCCATATGTGCAGCTGCTTTTTCCCCTTCAGTTTTGGTGCCAATCCGATCGAAAGTTTGTAGTCTGGTCGAGGGGGTGTTTAGTCTTGCCGGGATGCTAGTAAATTTTTGTTGGAATGTGTGATTCGTGGCCAGTCGATTAGAATATCATGTTGAAGAAACTTTTGAATATTTAGGCCAGGTGCTTGTTATATATAAATGGCTTCATAAATTGGACAAATTGACTGGGTGTCCCATTTCCAATATATGATCAGAAATAGTCGAATTTCCTGACGGTGTCAAGCCTTTTTTAATCAATTTCTGCTGTAAATGTTGCTGGATTCTGTTAATCTAATGCTTCCTCGTACGTCCAACATATGTGCTACCACACATACATGAGAATTTGTAGACTATTAATGATTTAGAGAGAATTGGCAATTTATCGTTGGCAACCGACCTCATGATTCACTTTGTGCTAAATTTGATAATTCTAATTAGCCATCTTGCAATTATTGAGGTCTGTACGTCACCTCTAAATAGTAAGTTTAGGAAAACCTGCTTGGCTGTATCCTCTCTAGTGCGAATCTGCCGTGATCTGATGTTGATATCAATGAACCGCTCTGGGTAGTTGTTGATTAGCAAACTTTTCCTCAATTAGCCTATCTCTTCCTCGATCTTGTGTTCAGAGCAGATCTTCCTGATTCTGTTTGCTAGTTTGTTAACTAAGTTTCTTTTCTAGGATTTTGGCACACTTCTTTTGTAATGAATGTATTGCCCGGTGAAATGGATATTCTATGTATGGATAGTGGCAAATCTCCATTTTCTTCTTGATTGAGTGTGATGTCATGAAAGTGAAAATGTTGTCTTTCTCTGCCTCGAGAGGTAATCGTGATATCTGGATCGGCTCCGTTGCCTTGACTGAGGATTTCGAATGGGTCTGCTGCTTCTGGGATGAACAACAATATGTGATTTGCATACCTTTTGTGTAAAGTGAAGTTTAGTATTCTCGAAAGAAATGTTCATTATCCACTTTGACAATAGACATTATATATATATACTAGAGGTGAAAACCGCCTATCTAAATTTGATTTCCATATATGTTCAATGCGTTTTGATCCTCGATAGTCAGTTTGCCGTCGTACTCTGATGATGATCATGGAAGGTCGAAACGCGTCAGTGCGTTGCAGCTATCGGTAGTTCTATTATGTTGTTCATCGACTGGTTAAATACAATTGGATTGGTGTTTACTTCAAGCTCGCAAACGTAATTTAAAGAATTGTAACCACCACCAGCGCAATCAATTAATGGTAAATTGTATTGCCTATACAAGTATATGTGGCGAAAGCTGCAAATAGTTAATGATCGAGACTGCATGGAAATTGTGCAGCCGACATTTCCAGTCAAATTCAATGTATGTGAGACTGCTAGAGGTGAGAGCCGCCTATCTAAATTTGATTTCATATATGTTCAATGCGTTTTGATCCTCGCTAGTCAGTTTGCCGACGTACTCTGATGATGATCATGGAAGGTCGAAACGCGTCAATGCGTTGCAGCTAAAGGTAGTTTTGTTACATCTTTCGACGACTGGTTAAATACAATCGGGTTCATGTTTACTTCAAGCTCGGATACTTGATTTAAAGAATTCTGTAGACTTGTTTGTTCTAGATGATACATTTGCACATCCGTTGAGAGTAGTGCAATACGGCCTCCAATGGCAATACCACTGAACTGATAGTTATACACTACTAAATAGACATTGACAGTTTTTTTGTTAAAATGATTTATTTAATCTGCTTCATTTTTTATGTTTTAAATTAATTACACAAGTTGCAGACAAATTATTCAATATTAAATAGAAATTGAAAGTTTACTGTCAAAATGAGTTATAAAATCTCCTTCACACTAATCGTTTCTATGTTTTAAATTAATTACTCTTGTATTTATATATATATATATATATATATATATATATATATATATATATATAGTTTATATAATTGTTTTTTCAAAATTTAAATTTTCCACAGCATCATTTGGCATTTCTCGTCAGCTTCAAAGAAATAGAGGATTAAAAAACTGCATTAGAAGGAAATGCGCAAATTCTTCTTAAAGACACTGTATGCCAAGTCTAAATAGGCAACAAGACTGTAAAAAGCGAATTACATCTAAAAACCTAGTAACATAAAAACCATATTGAGTAAAACATCATTGATAAGAGTAAGTCATGTGGAAATGTGACACATGATATACAATCGCAATAAACTTTAATTAATTAATATGAAAAACCATGTATACTCAGCGTGTAATCTGAGTTTGTGCTTAATTAAGCTTAACCGAAATAATCTAGCGTGACGTAACTGAAACTATTTCCATTAATTAATGAATGCGTTTTCCAAATTATACTATATATATATATATATATATATATATATATATATATATATATATATATATTGTTAATTGAAATCTATTAGATTTAGCCACTTATCCTCGAAGGCATTCTGACATACTAAAAATTAACGGTTGTTTCAAAGCTAAACGAGATCATGACTACGCGGAAAACGGATCTGAATGAAGACGAATCCTGGCCGAAAACATCATCTTGCCATTAGCTTAAACCTAGCCATAATTACCCTCCATTTTTAGCAACACAACGGCATTTTGCAGATGGGACAACAATATGCTATCATACCCAAATCAATCACATTCCGATTGTTCATGACAAGATTACGAGCGAACCACTGTTGTCTACTGATTTGATTAACGAACATGAGTCTTTTAAGCATCACGAAGAAGTCGGTATTCAGTATCGGTGCAATGAAAACAGATACATAAATGCAGAAACCCGTTTCTGCTTTAGCTTAGTTATTACAGCCGATAGCGTATAAAATAACATCTGCAACAACAGGAAAAAATCCTTCGGCTCGGCCTGGTGAAATAAGTGAACTCGTCTGCTATCTCTACTTACGACGAAACCATGTAACAAGCCGAACCCACTGAGAAACTTGAGATCTTGTAATCTCCACATAAATTTGCTCCCAGCCCCGCCGCTGTCGAAGAACATCGATTAGTACACTCCAATCCGATGGATTTGCCAACCACAAATCTTCAGCCAACCAAAGCTTCAACCCGGATCAATGAAATCTCGCACACTATGACACGCTGGTTTAATCATTTACACAATGACATGTATCTAATGTTCCATATTGTTTTGATTTAATTGCTGAGGTGTCCATTTATAAAAACTTATACGTATAACAAAATGGCTTCCGACGGCAAGTATAAAGCTCCGCTTAGATTTTTATTGGCCAGAAACAAAGAATTGTGCGTTTTAAAATTTAGTAAATTTGTAATCATTAATATTTTTAAAGGCTATACCCCGTAAGAGATACGCTCCTATAAAGCTTAATATATAAAGTTATATAGCTCTAATGAACAAAAATAATAATAAGCATACATAACATATAACCTACTCAATTTCTCCAAAACAGGACGTGCCAAGTTCCGAGCAATACACTGCAGACCTAATTCAGCTTTAGACACATAATGAGACGCCTTGTGGGAATCCATATCTTTGGAATTATCAAAACCAGCTTCAATATACGCTAGTTCTTGCAGAACAGTGCGCAAATGGGCCATTCCAGAGCTAAGGCTTCGCCAAACAATGTAGTCTTTTTCCTGCGAAAAGGACTTCAACACGTCGAAGAGTGTCACCAGATCAACATGACCGGAGCGAGCCTTTAAAGAAAAATGCATAAAGAAGTTAAAAGAGAAAAAATTAAAATTTACACGCCTGACCTGAGTACTAAGTACAGCAACAGATCTAAAAAAAAGCTATCACGCAACAATGACAACTGAAAATCTAATAAAATTTTCTAAATATAAACCTGAATTCTGCTTTTTCAACCGAAGCAATTTTATAGTATATTGTGAAACTGCAGCACATTTTAGCAGCACAAATTGAGAAATGCAAGATATAAGTACATACAAATATCACTATTTGTTTCGTTATCCGAATGAATAGTTAAGTTGATTGACACAGTATCGATCATTGGAATAAAGTATAACACTCCTTCACGACTTAACACAAGGGAAAAAAGAGTAAGCTCAACGATACTGAGAAATTTTATTTATAGCGATCGTGATATGCATCTCTGTAATAATGAATGTTCATTAGGAATTTGTAAGCTCATCAAAAAGAAAGCCTAATCAAAATATAAAAAAACAACTTGCTTTAAATTGAATCACATTTCCAAGCTTCGTTTAAAAACTAGCCTTACTGTATTTAGCCAGTCTAATAACATAGAAAAACTAACGTCAGTTACAAGTAATGAGGTGTTTATACTTTCCTTGTTTATAAAAACACAAAATTAAATTTTCTGGCGAGGATCGAAATTCATAAAAAAGTTATGGAAAATAAAGTATGCGGCTCTTAGGTTGCAAATGTCAGCTGCACAATTCCTATGCAGACAACTGGCGCCACAAACAATGATTGCGCTGATTGCAAATGTTTAAATCGAGTTTGTTAGCTTTATATAAACACGTCGCAAACATGATGTAAAGCAAAACGTTTAAATGAGAACAGCGATATACATGTCACCGATAAAATATAACAGAAATAGTGTTTAACATAAACACGCAACATTGATTTGGAGAATTGTTATTAAAATTCGCGCAATAAATGATGGTATAATTTTGTTAACGTTCGTGACTGCATAGACATGGGGCAGTCAACATTTCTATATAAATACAAGGTATAATTGGCTACTATGTGAGAGCCGCGTTCCTATTTTTTCTTTTCTAACATATGCATGGAGAATTGGTCCTCGTCATATAATTCGACAATGTGTTCGGATAACGATCATGTAAGGTAGGAGGTTGTCGGTAGATATAACTGACGTAAGGTTTGTGACTGGTTAAATACAAAAGGATTGGTGCATATAACAAGTTCACAAACTTAATTCAAATAATAATAATAATTATAAATACAATTATAATAAAAGTCATAATAAGAACCAACAGTGATTGGTTAGTTGCTTCAAATTAGGAGCATTTTCGATTATTCACTATTGTTAATCACATATAAAGTGACAAAAGATACATTAACTATTTAAATCAAGGTTACGTGCTTAATATAAACACCAATTTCATAATATAAATTTGGTAGTATAAACAAATAATTGCATTCAAAAGATCGATTTCGTCCTAATTGGGAACTGTTAAAATAATCTGCAGAATTTTGTCCCAAACAGAACTAGAACCTAGGTACGTCTGATTCTGAATCTAAGATTCCAGTCACTGCGTCGTACGGCTACAAAATGAATGAAATTTTCGAGTATGATGTAAATACCAATCCCATTGTATTTTACTACCGTCAATCACACGTACAGACGCGTATCGACCATCGATGATCATTACCAGAGCACGGCAGTAAACTGACTATCGATGATCGAACTACAATGCATAGACAAGAAAATTAAAAAAATGGTGCTGGTGTTAATGTAAAGCTTGCAAAAATAAGTTAACGAATTGGTTCCACCACCAGCGCAATCGATGGAAGCATAATAAAAATTTTAATTTGAAAAGAAATATATGAAGTGCCAGTGTGAAACTGACCAATGCAAACTGATCCTCAAGAAAAGCAAGACGATCTAGCTCTGACATCTGACCAGCAGTCAGAGCTGACATGATGGCCGACATCATTTCAGATGAGTACACAACTCTATATAGTCCTGGAAGTAATCGGATGCTATTACAATCAGTCACATTAGATTTCCATTTGACAATAACTGGAGAATTAGGTGATGATGGCGGTCTCAGCAGCGTGCGAACTAATTCCACGTCGCTATCTGCTCGGAGAATAGTAATTGGCACAATCCAAGATGATTTTTCACCTTTATGATTAAATAAAACCAAAATATTACACTTACATAAATATTATTTACTATCGTGGTATTGTTTAGTAATACAAGTTCCGCAATAATCAGGTTTACCCTTCCTCTTCTCATTCAAACAGTATCGCTCCTTTAGTTCCTATGAAAACGTAGATGTGGATCATATCACTGAGCCCAATATCAGGTTGACAAATATTGAAAAAAAGTTCTAGTAGCCGAACATCCATTACACCTAGGCGCATTTAATGTGCGTACATTAAAACAATTTGGACGTACGTTAGATAAATTAGACATCGACGTATTTCGCGTATCTGAAACAAGAATACAGGATTTTACGTGCATTACAGATCTGGTTGCACCATACTTATCTAAGCGTAATTGACTTCGAACATCTGGTTCCACAGAGTTCTCTCAAGCCGGTAAATGGGACCTTGATATTATCCTTATCTCATGTGCTGAAGCTTCAATAATTGATAGGATCCTTTTAAATAGTCGACTGTGTGCGCCACGTTTACATACATCTACTAATAAAAATGATAAAAACCGTTCTCAACGTTGCCTCTTCGTATGCTCCTCTCGATTGCAGGACTGACGAAAGCAAGGACGCTTTGTATTCCGAAATAAGCTCCTTACTAAGTAGAGCACGAAGTTCAGATATAGTCTTGGTTATGGGTGAAATGAATGCTCAAGTTGGACGCTAAAGTAACACAGAATTTCATTTAGGTGGAAGATACACTATAAGCTCGACGCGCTAAGCCACAGGTCCCTATGACTTTCTTCCAGGATTATTTAAGGATGATGGCAACATAATTTTGAGAGCGTTGACTAAACTTTTTCATGCAATACTGAATGAGGAAACCGTACCACTTGATTAGAATTAGTAAACCATCATTCCTATCTTCAAAAAATGCAATCGTATTTCGTGCGCTAACTATCGTGGTATAAGCTTGACTCCAGTCGTATCCAAGTTTTTGCTGCGATTATTCTACTTCGTCTTAGCACTTAACGTGAATCATAGACTAGAGAAGAACAGGTTGGATTCCGCTCAGAACAAGGCTGTGTAGACAATATTTTTACGTTAAGGCAAGTTCTTGAACAAAGATAATTATATCACCGTCCCACAATAGCTGTCTTTCTAGACTTCAAGGGTGCATTTGATTCGATGGATCGCAATGTTTTATTCCATATTCTGTCGAAAAGTGGTGCCCAAAAAATTGTTAATAATACACGCGCTCTCTACACAAATACTTCTGGTCTCGTTAAGGTCTACAACGAATTAACGCATAACTTTACAACCAGCAGTTCTGTTCGTCAAGGTTCTCCACTTTCTCTCTTCTTGTTAATTTTGTAATCCATGCTATTATGAACAACACCCTTCCACACAATCAGGATTCAGGTGTGCAAATTCTCAAGAGTGGTAAACTAGTCGATCTTGACTATGCGGACGATATCATACTATTATTCGACAATCGAGATGCTGCCCAGGCTACCTTGAATAGATAAGCAGATGTTGTTCCGTCCTTCGGAATGAAATTCGCACCCTCTAAATGTAAGGTAACTTTACAGGATCACCCACTACTCACTCCAAAGCTGCGACTGCAAAATGAAGATCTAGACATAGTTGACAGGTTTAAATATCTTGGGAGCTCTATCAATAACTTGGGGAATATGACCGACGAGGTGAGAATACGAATCGCGAAAGCAAGAGTAGCTATCGCGAATCTTCGTCATTTATGGAGAAACGCGAGGATTGCACTCTGTCGTATAGGCCGTGTTTACCATGCATGTGTACGCCCAGTTTTACTATACGCTAGTGAACCTTGTCCTCTTAGAGTTGTTTGAAACATGTTGGCTACCAACAACAAATAACTTACGTTTACATCAATAGACGTATTTTTGGATCTGCCTATAAGCGCTCCTCGTTAGAAAAGCAAATAAGGCTCCATCAAATTTGTTGGATCCGTTTTGCGTATGCCATCAATTAGATTACCCAGTAGAACGCTGTTCTCTCATCCAGCACAGATTGGCGTAAGAAATAAGGTGGGCAGATTTGGACATGGCAGAAACAGTTGAAGTCTCTTACTTCCAAATTGGGTAGTACAGGACCCACTCGTCTGCCAAGATGGGGTCCTCGTAAGCATCATTGTTCTTGGTTAGAAACCCTTAGCGATATGGCATTGAATTGAGCTCAGTGGCGATCTTGTAGCAGATGTCTAGTAGAATCATCTTCGAAACTCTGTTTTCTTATTAGGGAAAATTTAGCGGCGAGGTTGGTCTGTTTATGACGTGATACAGTGAAATCCACAAAGAAGCTATATTGCTGATGTTGCCTTGCCCGAATGCTAACTTGACCATAAAGGTGTTGTGGAGAGATTTAGTTGCCTCCTTTCTGTGTTATCCTAATAAAATCACCTATAGTAACTAGGCATTTCCCCTCTCTCTCTCTCTCGGCCCGCATCTCTCCCCCTCCCTCCACTTTCTTTCTTTCCCTCTCTCTCTATCTCTCGATGACGAGTTTGAATAGCGGTATATCAATTCATCCAACATATCGACACTGTTTCAGCAGTTGATATAATTAAAAAGATAGCCATAACGCTAAAAATCGGTACAACTAACCTTAAATGATAGTAGCAGATCTGGATCCAGAAATTTGCGGCGTTCTGTATTTCTAGCTCTCACAATGTTGAAGTCGTCGATCTAAATTTTATGCATACATACTTTAAGGAACCTTTGCTGACGCGCATGCCAGAAAAAACGGTTCTGCAGATCGATCAAGACCACAACTTTTAAACGATTATATCTATGACCATTAGTTTGGTCCATCGTCTAATGCAAACGCTTTTCCGTCGCCTTAACTTTCTATTCCATAATCAATCAAAGAATTTTTTAGAAACACAGTCATCTACTGGAAATATACAAAAACTGGTCATAATAGAAAAGTTCGGGGACAAATAAAAATTATGGAACGAATAGATCCAGTACGCCGAAAACGATCGACCGGTACTTGGAACAGCGCTTGCACTATTTTCGGAAAAAACTTAATTTACACCTGTGAAAACGGTTTATTCTTTATCGGAAGTTACCCGCGGCAAACAATTATCTGCACACATACCGCATCGTTTCGGACAACAGTGTAGAAGCAAAATGCCGTAGCAGCAGGCTGCTAAATCACTACCAAACTTGAGAGCCAAAGTACTATATCATACTTTAAAGCAATTGAGTGCTATTTAGAGTTTTTTAATTAGTAGAAAAAGCGAAAACGATTTCAGTTTAATTAAAGATAAAAAATCAGGCAAAATTTTTTATTCAGTGTCAAAAATGAAGTTGAATACGCCTTGGCTGCTGATAGACGGAGATCGAAAGTTTTAAGGTCGTACCCAGACGCCAATCCAAATATTAGATCTGATTTCAGTCTCTTTGATTGGAATTCGTCTTGCCAAAACTGATCACATTCCCTATTTAAACACGTGCAGCAATCGCAAAACACTTTTAAATCCTCCAACGATATTACAATTGAGTCTGTCTTGTTAAATAGCATAGTTGTCGATACTAGATATAAAATAAGCATAAATATATTTCCCGAACTCAAGGATCCAGAGTCAAGACCAATAAGAAACAACTAGCCAGGCCTTAGAAATGAACTATATTTACCGCCAGACCAACAGTTATAGGGATATTTAATTGAATTCTGGTTATTGCGAGTACGATGTACCATGATCAAATGGCTAAAATCGCAAATAATAATATTAGACCAAGAGATGACTGACTTCATTCCGAGATCACAGTCAATCACCGTAGTTGTTTCGGTGGTCTATCGAGAAAGATGTTTAATTCGCCTTAAAAAACTGTTCCAACCAGCGCTATCGACGCACAATAACAAGTTACGATTTTGAGGCAACGTCAAAGAATGTTCATAAAAACCGGTTTCGATCGTAAAATTTTCTTTTTATTAATGCCTCCAGAGGCCCAGTTGTGAAACATCTCAAACTGGTGAAGCGAATACATAGAACCACAAAGCTTTCCAGGCGCTGGAAGACATAAAATGCAATCTCTTAATTCTCCGTCGTCAGTGTGCTTCATTTGAAGACCAGATTTGGTGCATAGTGAAACAGACTGTTGAGTCTAAAGAGGTTTGAACAATTTTCCAAATGTTGCAAAATTAACACGTCTGGAAATTTAGAGTCATCATACTTGATACAGCACAAATAAAATCGACATTACGGTACCTGAAATGAGTGCTAGTGTCAAAGTTTTGTGGACGGGCATCATGCTACACCTCAACTTTTTGTGACGGAATTCTCCATCCATATTGTAATGAGCTAGCTTCAACTCAGGCTAACAAACTTGCATGTGACCGGCAAGTATCATAAAGGCATTCGGCGAATTATATAAAAACCATAGAAGCATGAATGAAGAATATTATGGAATGTGCTCATGATAACAGTAACCATTCATTTAGAACTCGTCATTCGTCAGGACCACTACAATACAACATCGCATAATTTATATTCATAACAAAAAACAGAAAGAGTACACAATTTTGTTTAGTTATAAGTATTCTTCAAATAAATTCCTTGAAAAGGTGTTAAATAATTTTAAAATAGCATACTCTCGGAACGAAAGATAGTATTACAGAAATTGTTGAAAACTAGACGAAACAACAAATGTGGTCTTGCTTAAATCTGCTACTGTGAGCATTGTACTGTGTACGTGTGATCAGAGGCCTGATGATGATTCGGTAAATTCCGAATGGAAACGTTTCCAGTCAACATAGATTAGATCGTAACTCATTTCCAGTGTTTAGTATGAACCACGTTAAATCTTTCGAACGTCGAATCAGAATCCAGCCACCACGAAAACGAATCCAATGAGTACTTGGAAATTGGAATCAATCGATCTTTGTGAAACTGATAGTGCAAAGCGACAACTCACGATCACATATCGCGGTAATCATTATTTTAACGACCGCATTACGCAACCATTCAAAAGTATGTGAGTTATCAATAATTTTTAATCTACATACACAAAATTACGCATGGCTACGTAAACAGGAAGCACTCGTCTATACACACATATCCGCTATTAAATTGTACCAAAGTGAAGTCACGAACTTAATTCAAATTAAATTATTCATTATAAAAATGTAGCAATGTTACGGTCGCGAGCATTGTTTTGTCTTAGATTGCGTAAAAGATAAAAAAGTAATCTTGCCTGTTTCAGGTTGGCCATCGGCCAAAAAGCGTGTTTGGGTAATGCTGACGGCGCAGTTACAGTCGTCATCCAAATCAGAGCCGTTAGATTCTACAACATGCGGATGTACCGACAACACCGGATAGCCGACTTGTTTTGTCCAACCAGACATCACCTCTTCTACCGGTTGACCACTTGCCTCGCATAAGGCCGCCCACAAATCCTCGGTTTTCGCATTTGCATACGCAAACTTCTTCAGATAGGACTGCAAACCACGACGGAACGCCTGAGGAAGAGAAAAAAGTTTTTTACACATTTACGATATCGAACCTCTCAATTACTATTAATACAGGCTATGCTGACAGGCAAGATCTCCTGAAAATCCGGAAAATGCGAGGAACCAGAAAGACAACACAACTAGTATATAATTTTCAGAGCCATGTACCACTTATAATTCACAACAGTATATTTCGAACTTCAATTAGATCATTCATCATCAACATCATCATGCACAGTAATACAAATATCATCAGTAACGAACGGTTCACTGTCGTATAACCCTAAGAGAAATATCAGGATAAATTTTTTTTCTTAATGTCAGAAATAAAAAAAATTGTGCAAATTATTAGAGCTATCTATGAGGTGGACTTAGTTACTATGGGTATATTTATCTCGATAACACATAGAAGCGAGGCAAGCTAAACCTCCACACAAATCATTATTGCTAAGTCAGCTCTAAGGCAAGGCAACACAGGCAATACCATGAACAAATAATCGGTGAATCGGACAGTTATGGCATACTAGGATAAATAAATTCAATAAAAAATTCAGCCATCAATGCATCACAACAAAATATGAAATGACAGGGTTAATTTATAAATTATGGACTTCGTTGACCCGTAGATTTTAATGAGTCTTAGAGCCACACAAACAATCACATTAACAAATATGACCAGAAAGGTATACCACAGTTAGCCTGACCAAAAGATATAATCCCATGTACACATGCGTTGCATGTTTACCGGCGACTGACCAGTAGGAGCCGTTATTACACCCTATGCTAACTATATATTTAGTCAAGAAATGTGGCACAAGTGAATGGTACAGTCTCACATACGAATGTATAATTTATGAATACAATAAATGCTTCTCTGGAGCTCGTCTTTCTTTTCTGTTATCAAAATAGCATCGTCAACTTAACAGAAGACACAAAGCAGGCTACTGACATTGAGCTCTCTCACGAGGTGTGTCGCGGTGACCTGAACAAGGATTGAGTCAAAGCCAAATAAAATGGATAAAGATCAAGAACACATCCGAATCAAACACATGGGCTAAATGTAAAAATATCAATGAGCATCTTGCTTGTTCCAATACAGATTGATACATCAGTAAAACAGGCTACGCGTAATGTTTATCTGTTGACCAGTACACCAGAAATAGTTATAGTTCACCATACCGTATTCCGTGAACCAGAATCGACAGCGGCTTCGACGTCTACAAGAACAATGGCCGCCGATTGAAAGCGGTGGCCCAACTAATTCGGAACATATTCTTACCTCTATTTTGCTTCAATGAGCTTGTGTAAATACATACAAAAACGATTAAATAATGCAAAGCGCTAGATTAAAAAACTGCAGAAGAATAGAAATAATCATAAATGAAATGAAGCGCCTAATCGACGGAATGAGTTAATTATGTATATAGAAGCGAAGTACACCTGAAGCTTTTCAAGATTTACTTTAAAATTCACGCACACGCGACCAAGGCATACAGAGAGAATTGAATGGCTATTTAAAACAGTCGACTTGAGATTGAAAATAAAAGTTTATCTCTTCGATGCGCAAATAAAACCATTATAATTAACTGATCATGACAATTTGGAAGTAAGGTTATGCAAAGTTCAAAATTGCCTCAGCAAATCTATTCCTACCAAGCAATATGCGTCAAACCGTTTATTGCACACTTTTCTGTTTAATTCATAACGAATGAATGCAAAAATTTTCGACTTTCTACCTTTAACTTGATTGCAAATTTGTTAGTGTAATATTCATTATAATTGTATTAGCGACATTCAATTAACGCGTGTATACGATACCAAAGTTGTTGATAAACAGAATGCAAAGGAATGTTACGCTTGTAGAACATCAACAATTATGTATAATGTATATTAAATGGTTATAACCAATTAAGACACAACTTACATCTTTACCAATCCAGTGTTCAAGCATTCTGATGATTGTTGCGCCTTTCGAATAAGAGATAATGTCGAAAATCTCGTCAATTTCACTGGGCTTTTTTACGTCAATCTCAATAGCGTGACTATTACGTAAAGCGTCCAAATTCAGCGCAGTAGCAAGCTCATTACAAGCGAAATGCGACCATATTTTGAATTCCGGAAAACAGTAATCAACACACAAATACTCAATCCAGGTTGCAAAGCCTTCATTAAGCCAGAGATGCGTCCACCATGACATGGTAACCAAATTTCCAAACCACATGTGTGCCAATTCGTGGCCAACAGTTAGGGCGACGTTCTGACGAGTCATCAGTGAAACATCCTGATTTATTAACAGCGCCGATTCACTACACAAACGTAACAAAATTCAAGCAAAAATGGCATTTGACTGACGAAACGCCTGAATAAATGAATGAAGCCGTTATTTAAATCAAGGTTGCGATCTTCATGTAAACACCAGTCCCATTGAATAAATTAAATTAAGAATTTTTAAATGGAGAAAAGGCAATGCATCCGGTCGACCGGATTTGACTTTATTCGGAACTCTTCGCATACTGTACAGACTTATACGCACTGTGCAGCAGAAACGAGAGCATGGACCCTGTCTATCGTGGCTAAAATGCTTAACGACGCGCAATGTCGTTTGTGGCAGATACACGTTCGGTTTAATGCGCAACAACAGGTGAATGACAGTTAGATTACTTCTAAACAAGCGTGGATGCAAATTAATCATGTAGCAGTGACTTATAGACGGCGTGATTGTATCCAGGACATTCGTTTCGCCTATTAAAGAGTTAAGCGCGCATCTGTCAGAATACTAATCAAGAAAATATTGAAACAGAAGTTAACAAATTCAAACAGATGCAATAATTTTTAAAATGAACCAATCTTGAAGTTAAAAATCCTAACATACAGGAAATAATATTCGTTATGAACAATGCAGCTACATCTCTACCCGACGTAGAAGTTTTCGACGAAAAATAGTTATCGGGCCTCAGAAAAATCTTTAATAACGTATAAAAATGGCGCTAACTTAATCCTAGCTGACAATAAAATCTGGATAAGACACCAATCAAAGCGCAGTCTGTAAAATAAGTTCTCATTAGACAAGCTGAGTCGAGTTCCATGTATGCCTTCAATCTGACTGCCAAATAACGCTCTATTATTTCAGCTAGCACCATCTGACATAAGACTCGAGGTGCATAGATATTTTTCATGGCAAAAACACCAGTGTAGGAGCAGTTTCTTTACCAGGATGGGGTTCATATACAAGGCGTAGCACTTTGACAGAATTCACGTTCGATATGGCGTCTAATCGTGCTCAGTAGCAAGTATATTACAGATTTCCATTCCTCTTCTTAACTAACTTGTATTAGTTTGGCAGTTAACAGTGAGTTTTGACGTTGATCATGGAGCGAAACAGCGAAACTAGAAGGAAGTTATATTGTCGCCTTCAAGTTGATATGATCAGAGTTGTGGTGTAAAGTGGTCTCAAATTTATAAATTGAGAGAAGTCAATGGTCATTTAGTATATATAAACAAGCACACATCTAGATAGCTCCTAAAGTGAGCCGAAGAACCGATACCAGAAAAATAATCAACGAAACACCACGATGAGAAACAAAAAACTAGTGCTTAATTTCAATGTAACCTAAATAAAATTAAAATAAATAATAGGTGTAAAATATTAAAAATAATAATGGCATATACTATTTAATTAACGAAGTGTAATTTATGAAATGTTGTATGTAGTTCAGATGCACCTATCTACCTAGGAAAAGAGAAACCCTAGACCTCTTCACAACACCATTATCGACAAGCTAAGTCGACATTAGTAATTAAGTTTGCTTGCGCTTTTCGCTGAATTGATTTATAAACACGACCGAACAACGCGGTTAATTCTGCCCGGTTAATAAAAGAAAGGTAGGAAGACGATTCTTTTAGAAATCTACACGAAATCACCATGCTGCATAGTTTCCAATCAAGAGCTACGATGCGCACATGAACCTCATCCTGGTAAATGGATCGTTTCTACACTACTACATTTTAATATAGAATTTTCTGTCAAAATCTGTTCACCTTATTTTTACGCCAATTTGGTGCTGGGTGAGAAAATAATCCTCAACCGAGCAAAAAATTGAACGAATGCATTAAATGTGACGAAGCCAACGCAGTTGATGGAGCCTTACTTGATTTTCTAACGAGCTCTCTTTTGCTGTTGCTTCTCAAAAACGAGTGTCGAATGCTGATAAGCGAATTTAGAATCGAAAGACGGAACGAGTGCTAATATATTCGACGTGGCCTTGGAAAAATCGGTTGTCAAATATTAATACAATCTCGTCTTTATAGTCAGGATGAGCAAAAAATAGCCTAACGAGCACAAAAAGTATTTGGATTAGCGAGTACAGACACAGATTACTGCATTCCAAATAAATGAAATGTAAAAATGTATTGAGAATTAAAATAAAAAACACCATAAAATCAAATATTCATCTCAATAAAAATGGAAGAATCTACAACAGACTAACATTAGCAGAAACAGCAATAAATTCGACGTAGCACACATGCAATTCTTTAAATTTCCACGGCAAACACGCAGTAAATTTATTCTACCTAAACCCTAGATCACACGTTGTCCGTGCAGATGTACCATGTGAATTTCGGGATCTTTTCTGATTCTGATACACTAGTAGCCAGTTCGCTCTCGAAACCGGAACTTGCTATCCACTAACTCTTGGTTTTACAAGACTTTATTTATCCAGACCATACTAGCTTGGTTCATTCTACCGTCACGATGCTCGACTAGCTAGGACACATTTTTGTCCAATTTTAACTGTAATGGAGATATATTAACAAAAAATTAAGAAAAGATTTAATTTACGACAAAGAATTTTTTATATACATAGAAGCTCAGAATTTATAGATTGTGATTCAGACACACATACCGATAGGTAATCAGGCCCCAGTTTTCCATCGCACCTGCAGCGAAGTCAGGGATTGCAATTAAATCAAGTTTAGAAAGTGGAAATCCAATACCGAAATACTCCTTGTAGAATGGCAGTGTTCGCTTCATTACGTCCAATGCGAATAAACCACCTTCCCTACGGCCAGGTGGCGTGAACACACGCAAAGCAATACCATCGGAATCAGTGTCTGCCACATGTTCGAACTCACCAATAACCATAGCCAACAAGTACGTGGACATCTTCGGTGATGTTGCAAAGGTCACCTTTTCATAGATATGGCCTTCTGGTGGAGCAGGAAATTTATCTGGGAGATCTGTGAAAGGCTCCCGCTTTATTTCTGACTATAAATTATTATTAAAATTGAAAATTTAACAAGCAAATTACCTGAAAACAGACAATTGGAAACATTCATGCATCTGTTGAACTAATTTATAAAGAAATATTTGAAAAATGCCAAATCATCACACGAAACAACACAATGTCAATTTAAGGTGTTTATATATATATATATATATATATATATATATATATATATATATATATATATATATATATATATATATATATACTGCGCGTCACATCAGTTCAAGCTCAATGCCTGAACATGCTTCTTCTGCTTGCATAAATCCGGCTGCAATTTGTTTATCCATAAGGCTTCGTATGTGGCTAGCTCCTTTTTTTATTGCATTTAGTAATTATTTTGAATGCTACATCTGGAGAACAAACGTGCGATGTTTCGACGATGTGTTGCGCAATTGCAGACGCGTATTCACCATTTGATTTAATACAGTCGTTTAAGTTACAATGTTCTCTCATTCGAGCAAGTAACCGTCTGGTCGATGGGCCTACGTAAGTTGATCGACAACTGGCACATGTATATTAGTAAGTAATATTTGATAACGACGTTAACGGCTGTTTCTCTTTGATTGCTGGTAAAGGCAAGTGTGTTACCCTAAATAACACCCGTAGTTTAGCTGCATTGAATGTGTGTTACTGCCGCTTCACCTTTCTTTTGTGCCATTCGGGAAACTGTATCCCCCCTAAACGGGATGTTCAGGTAGACTGTTTTCTTTTCTGGCCCTTAATACGTATGTTTCTGTTTAATTCCCCTTTTAATAATTGATTCAATTTATTGTCTGGGATAGCCATTATACATTAAATCGTCAATTGCTTTATTATATTCGTTTTCGTTTGAATCTTGACTAACCAACCTATCAATTATTGAAAATCAGCCACGAACTGTTGATAATTTATATTGAAACGGCACAAAACTGCTGTAATGCAAATACTGTGCAGACTATGTTGTTTTATGGTAAATTGTTCTGTTTAATTTACCATTAGTTTCTTTATGTTATAGTACATCTAGGAAAGGCAGACGATCATCTTTCTCGTGTTCTGACGTGAAGCCGATATTATTGTGTGCTTTATTGAAACTTTGAAGCAGTGTTCGTGATTGCAACCTGTTCTTAAGGACAAGAAATATATCATCCACGTACAGTATATATTAAGCACATTTACTTGACATTCTTTAATGGTGTGCTCTCTAGATGTCCTAGAAAAATCTCAGCCAACATTTATATCTTGAATTTTGCTTACAAACTCAAACGAATCGGCACCGAATAATTACCTAGTTTACGCAATGGTTCAAATAAACGAACTAGCCATTTAGCTAGTGTATGAAACGGAGAATTTACCAATGATACAATTTGGCCTCATAGGACAACTTTTTTTGTTTTTGGTAATCGTTGGCGTAGATGATCCAACTGGCAAGTTCTTAAATTCATTTATTACTTTGCGGTCCACTTTGTCTATTTCATCGGATTTATCGTCTAGACGCGTGAATTTCTTTATTTTCCTTTAACACGCTTTTTTATCTTTTTGTAGGTAGTCAGATTTGTCCATTATAACTACGCTCTTGCATTTATCACCGCGTAGTGTTTTAATGTCTTCATTTCTGCTGATACCTCTAAGCGCATTTAGATGTTGCTTTGTCAATGCATGTTGTTCTGCGCAGTTAGACTATTTCAAATGTGAAGCCTGATCAATTAATGTAGCCTTGAACCAATTTTTATAATCAATAATAGTAGGTTCCAAGTCAGTTGTTTGTTCAAATTTCAATTGAAATGTGATGGTTGTGTTCCGCCAGGGGGATAACCAAAACTGTATTCTTGTTCGGAATACGGAGGTCGATACGATATATAATTATGGAATGAGCGTGAGTGCATTAAAATCGTTAGTACACGACTCTTTGTTTTGCCGGGGTGACGTAAGGATTGAAGCAGATATCACACTGCGAGGTGTTGTGTCTCATCTCTTTGACGTAATGAACGTATGAAACATCTTGTTTAAGGGGGATGCAGTTTCCCGAATGGCACAAAAGGAAGTTGCATCAGCATTAACACGCACATTCAGTGCAGCTAAACTACGAGTGTTATTTAGGGGAACACACTTGCCTATACCAGCAATCAAAGAGAAACAGCCGTTAATGTCGATCAACTAGACGGTTAATTACTCGCATGAGAGTACATTGTAACTTAAACGCCTGTTTTAAATCAAATGGTGAATACACGTCTGCAATTGCGCAACACATCGTCGAAACATCGCACGTATGTTCCCCAGGTGTAGCAGTCAAAATAATTATTAAATGAAATAACAAAAGGGAGCTAGCCACATACGAAGCCTTATGGATAAAAAAATTGCAGCCGGATTTATGCAAGCAGAAAAGCATTTTCAGGCATTGAGCTTGAACTGGATGTGACGCACGCAATTGATTGTATTCCGTTTTGCACACACACACACACACACTATATATATATATATATATATATATATATATATATATATATTCCATTGATATTGCAAAAACTATGTGAAAAGGGCACATGTTTTAAATTCAATATACCATTACGATGATATACAAAAAATCTGTAAAAAGAGCTACTAAAGAGCATAGACAAATGGAATAAATAAGCAAATGCACCCCACTGAATTCCTTAATAAATAAGAAGATCGACAAGAGAATCAGTTTTGCATAACGATAAAAGTTATGCTGATGTACTAACGGGTCATCTAACGTTGTAGCAACGCTCCCTGGAGCTCATCAGCTAAAACCAATGAACGATATTGAGAAATCTCAACTAAAGCACAAAATTTTATACAAAGGAGCTAGGATATGTTGGACGATTTGACACGAGCTCTTAGCATAAGAAATGAAAACCAATGCTAAACACAGAGGAAAAAAGAATTTATGTATTATAGACGACGCCTAGCACCAGTACCTCTCGGGGCAGTTTAAAGCACTTTGCGCATGTTGGACATGGTTAAATAGATAGACTGAATTAAAAAAGAGATTAGAGTGAGACTAGTAAAGAACAAGTATTAACTCACCATATTAGATAGGGCAACAAGATCACTACTGGCAATCAAATTGATGTCAAAAGTTGCCTTTCTATCGGGTTCATCCCAACAAGGCAGTGCTCGCCTGGCGTCCGCCGCCTTAAAAGGCAAATATATTGTCAATGATTAACATATGATTGCATAGTAAAAGCATAAATAGCAAAAACTTTTGTTTAACCAAAAGCAAATGTAGTACAAAACAATTTTTACTTTTTAATCAAGGTTTTGAATTTTTCAAGTACTGTCTAGAATTCCGCGGACATGACACAAACCTGTATACGTCTACTTTGGAGTCCATTGTTCTAACAATTGAGTCATTTTGCCACACGCTACACAATTTTCCATCATAAACTATTTTTGGTTAACCTATCGTCCATGTGGAGCTTATACAGTGTCTCTTTACACTTAGTTTCAACTACCCACACCCAATCTGTCATTACAGGACACCACACGAGCCTATTCCGCGGCAAAACGCAGGAATGTACTTCAACAATTCCCAGTAAGGATGAAACCATTCTACAGGATGGATTGCCTTTTGTACTTTATACAATGCTTAGTTTATACTGATAATGGGATTGGTGTGCCAACCAAGATCGCAACCTTCATTAAAATAAGTTTTCAATGACCGCGCAATCATTGAACGTTCAGTTATAACAATTATCTGTTGACTATTAAAAAATGAACCATTTTGGACATTAAAATTTATCTGGATAAATACTTTAACATATAGATTGGTGCATGTGCATTTCGTAAAAATCACAAGCTTTGGTATTTTAATGCGGAATCCAGGAAGAGGAAACGGACAACGAATTAAAAAGCTGAAAATGCAAGTCTATTATTCTGCGAATAAATCTGTCCTGATATTAAATTTTTATTTAGAATTTTATGTATTTTAAAGGATAATTTAAATATATTTAAAGTTCTATTAACATAAAACGGCTGCACAACTGCATATACTGAATAATTTTTTTTTAAATACACAGATACAGAAGCGGACATCTGAATCTCACTATCAGTGTTGTTTTTTCTCTTCGTATTGTTTACGATCAGTTTTATTCGTTCCGTATATCATGCTACTTTTCAGGAATCATTACAGCATATTTCCACCAAGAATACTTGTTATAGCAGAACATGCAATGAAAGACAGTAAACGTAATAAATTACGCTGTAGCATTCCTATAAAATGATTATAAAGACACAATTGTTTAAAAAAATATGGCTCTAGCTATAAGTAAATGTTTATGAAGCGATACAAAGAAATTCGCAAAGCCGTATTACCGATGTCGCTCGTCTTGGTCGTTTCACCTAGGATATTTTATCACGTTTTCGTGTTGTCCATGTAGATCTCACCATATAGGCCAGATCCACCCCTATCTAAATCGTTCTTACTTCGCCTTTAGTGTTTTGTTTAAAATAATTAAGGTTGTTCCAATTACT
Source organism: Eudiplozoon nipponicum (assembly GCA_029291075.1). Taxonomy (NCBI): domain Eukaryota; kingdom Metazoa; phylum Platyhelminthes; class Monogenea; order Mazocraeidea; family Diplozoidae; genus Eudiplozoon; species Eudiplozoon nipponicum. The sequence continues at coordinate 59,546 of JAQBSW010000786.1, read as the reverse complement.
TCTGTAAAGGAGCATCAACTTTAAAATTATGCTGCATTACTCCTTTTGGTGATAAAAATGACCATTTAAACAGTTATTTTCAAATCAAATTGCAAAATGGAAAGCGCACCAGGGTGCTCACCTGGTTCAGCAATGGAATATATGAACACGTAGCATTAATATTTTTTATACTGCATATATTACCTATCATACATATTTTTTTATTCTTATAATTATATGATGATTCCTTCTACATTCTAATTGCTTTAACTCTCGATAGTGTTTTTATTATAGCTACACTTATTTTCAGTAGACTAGTTCATGACAAGTTAACTATGATTCCACACAGACATGAATCGGGATAGATGTCGTTGCCTTTGGCTCGAAAGCCACAATTTATGAATTACTAATGGTAGTTAAATTTACTACCAGCTTCAGGTTTCAAGCCCGAGTCAGAACGGAGTGAACATTCCCTAAATTACCAACTGTATTTACATCCAGTCTATGGAATGTGTGATTTTCATACACCGACGCGTTACCAATATAGTAAAGGAAGTATTTCCTCCGAAAAAAATAAATCACAGCCGCTGACTTGAACTAATATTACAGTTATATACTGTTTGTTGCGAAAAACTAATATATATGCAAGTATGTATTAGGTGTTGCGAACCTAGTAACAAAGTAAAGTAAAGTTGTGACCAGAAGGATAAACCAAAGGCAGCATGAACGGAAAGTGTAATCTCATGCACATTCGTTTCGTGCTTACTGGCGACTCATCAGTAGGAGCCGGTATTACGCCCTCTAACCACTATATATTTGGTCAAAGAATGTGGAATAATAGGATGGTACAATCTCCTAGACGAATGTGTAAACCTGCAATAGTGAAGCTAACATCATCTAAAGTCAACGACAATGCGACTTCAACGCTAGCTCGCACTATATAATATATATACAGAGTCTGTAAAGGACACTAACACTATGGCTATTGTGTTAGTAACCGATACCAATATTATTGTACCGAAAAGGTACATGGTACTAACACAATGGTTATCGAGTCGGTACATGATACCAACCTGATGGACATCATATTATGCTATAGTTCACCGAAATTGAGAATTATAACAATTTCTGAACACCTGTTACTCCAGTAAACCCATACACTCTGACCTTGATCGATATCAGTTATCACATTTCGCGGTAAGCATAGGTAGACTATGAAGACGGCTCGGCTGTATGGCAATTCGTGGCGCTACAACAGGCACCTAAATTTTGAGAAAGTCGTTTGAGCTATTCACGTGTGTATCATGTCGCAATTAGGGCTGTGCTACAGCAAAAAAGATAGCTGCATAATCATACCAATAGGTTTATACAGCCAAAAGCCCCATGACCACTTAAAACGAGATGACACCCTTTGTAGAGCTGCTTGTTGCATACGCTGAAAGCCAACATTTCGAACAGTACTACGACGATCACAAATTTTAAATTTTAAGCCAGAAATAGGCGTCACTGTTGTCAATCAGCATAAGCTAGCTAACTTTTGTAGACTCGATGTCTGTTTCAGCGAAAGAAAATTCCGTCGAAAACATGGAGGATGAAATCCCCATTAAAATTTCGATAACCATCTCCACCGCAGCTAGCCTAAACAAAACAAAAGTTATAAAAGGTTTTCCAGCGACTTGAGTGGTTAAGGTTCACAGGTGGCTTTCCTGTTGTCTGTAACAGACAAAAAATAATTATCGAGCTTTCTAACAAGTGAAAGATGATTTTGCATTTTATTAATCTTAGTTGGTAAGCTAGTCCAAAACAAGTTATCGGTTGATCTAAGAATTTGAAAACCAATGGATCTCAACGAACTTCGGGATGGTGCATGGTGACTTCGATATCTTAAATAAGACAAGGTGAATGCCTTGATTGTAAAATATAAAATGTATTTTTTGAAATGGTTTACACGTTGTACTAATGGATACAATTACTCAAAAAAAGGTTTGTTCTTTAATTCCGACAGAAAGAAATTAATAAATTATTTATACATTTAGACTAGCGTTGCTGAAATGAGCGAATATTATTTGTAGGGAAAGATATACATTTTTAAAATAATAATTTAATTGCCATCTTGTCTTGCCGTACTACATACACTATCTCGATCTTCGTAACATATATGACTTAATTGCTTTGCAACTTATATTACCTCGATATTTACACTTGAAAGATATTCCGATAAAACGAGGTTAATTCCTTTAGCATTATGTTATGGAGGCCCGACACAAGGTATTCGATGATACTTTATGTGAAATACCTCTCTAGATAATAATCGTAGAGTGCACTATTGAGTAAAGTAGGCAATTTCAAGTCTTCATTACATGAAGTAAATACGACTGATTATCATGGATGGTGATCTTAAATCTGTCGACAAAGACACAAACTGGAGAAATATTAGACCTTAGCTTAATGGAATTTGTGGATACGTCTTGATGACCATAAGTCAGAAGGGTTACAACGTTTACAGACGAAATTGGCAACATTAAGGTTCACATTAGGAGAAAGGACAGGAGCTCCCACACTATTCACTATAACTAAGCATATCAATATAATCAAAATGTGCAAGAAAGTGAAATTATATCTTGAAATTAAATTAAATTCTACCAAATAATAAATAAAATATTCAAAAAGCTAATATTAAATGAAACCCCCAAAAGTACCTCAAATTGAGTGCACAATATATTTTTCTGTTTAACACCGGGACATTTATACAAGCTTCGATAAAAGCCTTTCATGTTGTCCAAAAGTTTACCCTCATATTTTATGAAGAGTTTGCTTATGCCGACCTTATTGATATGTTAATTAAGAGCAAACCTCGATATCCGTAGGAAAATCAAGATGTAAAAGTTCGCAATCGGCATCATAAGATATTGTTGCAACGACTACTAAATACAAACAAGAATGCATACCTTCATTACACGTAGCATGGCTCACAGTAATCTCTTTTGAATTCATAGTTATTCGTCTAACGTTTTCAATAACCTAATTGTTTATTAATACACGAACGAACCTCAATAGAAATTATTTCATCACCCCCAAAAGTGAACGTATCCATATTTGGGATAAATGTGACATTGTAGTTCAATGGTCTCACAGAACGCGGCAGACGATGAAGATCACAACTAGATGACATGATCAGAACCACTCAACGAAACGTATTTCAAAAGCCGCAAGAGTTAATTAAATTCGTGGCAATTTATAAACAAAATCATATAGAGAAAAATATTTTGAACCTAAAAAATGTAAGTATAAGCGCTTGGGTTCGAGTTTAACACGTATAACGCTCCTTTGTGAGTAGCGAGAAGTTACACTAGGAGAATCGAAGATAGAAAAAATATGACTCTTAAAGTAACCGTTTGCATAAGTTGAAAACTCGTGTAGAGGCTCTATATTCATCACCATAGAATAGAATATCTTTATTTGGATTCAAACCACACAAGTTCCATTAAATAATAAATTTGGAAAATGTACAATATAAAAAAAGTTATCACATCACATAAAAATGTGCGATTAGTCTCATGTAGATAAGTAAATCTCACTCGTTGTACTGTACAATATATCAATATCAGAAAGTTCGGCTGTAAGGAATAATAGATTCATCATCAAACATAGTGTAAACGCCCCGGCTTCAAGTAAATGCCGTACGACGTTACAAACTCGGTTAAGGTGCTCTGAATAGAGATTAGTTGCTGATATGGGGGCCCTTAAGAGGGCCAGGTAATACGTTCGCTTGAAGTCTTCCAAAGTGAAGATGTCCTAGAGCCTTGGGTGGACTCTGGTTGAATGTTGGCTCCCGTGGTTGAGCTGTGATCGCGTTGTGTATGGTGTCATGCAGGTCCTGCACTCAATTGGCTCGTCTCTCTGGTATCTCGCATCAAGACGAGTAGGGATTGACAACCGGTAAAGTGCAATATGCGCTGACAGCCGATCGAGCAAATACGCAAAGCAGGTAGAATGCAAATGTCACAACTCACTTGCATGGTAAATTACCGTGCTTAAATAGCATGCAATGTGTGCTTGCATACTATTGGTTAAACGTCGTTTAACGTGGTTAAACGGCAATTTGCTTTTTTCTCATTGGTGCAACGTAAATAGATTTGAATTTTATTTACGCAATATGTCACCGATTGATTTGTGTCGTTACAACACTTTCCTCTCTGAAAAAAAAAGAAAAAATATTCCTCTCTGCGAGGCTAGATAAGAAATGCATGACAGAGTTCGAACCAAGTTAAGCAAAAATATGATGAACCATAAGTGCTGGGCTTAAATATGCTTGTTGGTTGCTTCAACAATGATATGATGCCAGGTAACCACTAGGAATTGCTACACAAATTGTTAGCTCTAGTGGACGGTCATAGCACGTGAGGCAAAATAGAGCAGTGTAAGTTTTTGGAGCCGCAGCGTGAAGATTTCGAGGTAAATCGCCTCTGAATTTGCCAGGTTTAAGATAAAAAACCTAAGCAGGTTGGATCGTTGTCAGTGTTTGTATACGACCAAAGGAGCTAAAGTGCTCGACGTTGTGGTCATGGCATTTGTAGTGGTCTTTGTGAAATGGATAAAGTTGAGATATGCATTGAAAGTGGCCTGTACCATGATATGAAGCTGATCACTACTTAGTGTTGCTACACGAAAACGTTAGCAACTAAGTAGCTGGTCATACCAAAATGGGCAGTGTAATGTCATGTGTGAGAAGTACATTATAATGTGAAATATATATACATTAAAATCAAAGGTAATTGCATAAAAAAATGTATACGAACATTGCCTCAGAGGTGGCATAATACCAAAGAACTGTTCAAAAATGCTACACAATTGTTAGCTAAGAACAGGTGGTTATGCCACGTGAGACAAATACTAAAAATTAACGTAAAGTTTAAAAAAAAAAATTTTATAGTTAAATGTTAATGTTTAAAAAAAATTAATTACGCGTTATACAAAGCAGGTTGAGATTGTGGGCAGACGGAGCCTGAGACGTGTGTAGAAGGTTGAACGCTCTCAGGATCAGGTGGTTCGATAAACGGTTTTAACCTGTCTATGCTTACTGATGTCGGTGTAGCGCCTTGCATAATGATGAAGTATTTTGGCTGTTTTAGTAAAATCGGGTAAGGACCGCGATACTTGGGTTGTAGTGGTGCAACAGCAGTATTGTTGCGAACGAGTACTCTCTTGCAGCTGTGGAGCTGTGGGTGAACGAAGACTGGACGAGGCGTGTGTCTCGGCTGCTGTTCGGACATGTTACCGAAATGAAGTCGAAGGCGGGTAGCTTCGTTTTGTGGGTCATCTTGTGCCGGTAGTAGACGTGGGAGCTGACTAGGCAGGCGTAGATCCATGCCATACAAGAGTTGTGACGCAGACGTTTTAATGGATTCTCGAGTACGAGAACGCATGGCCAGCAGAACTAAAGGTAGTGCATCGACCCAGTTGCCATTAATGGACGAGGATGCTAAAGCTGCTTTGAGTTCCCTATGCATTCTCTCTACCATGCCATTAGCTTGGGGATGGTAGGCAGTCGTCTGGCGTAAGATGCATCCCATGTACCGCAAGGTGGTTTTGAAACGATCAGATGAGAAACAAGTGCCTCTGTCCGTGATGACCTCATTGGGAACACCGTAATTGGATATCCATGCAGAGATAAAACCGTTAGTTACTTCGTCTGCAGAAATGGTGCCAAGAGGTAATGCCGCAGGCCACCGTGTAAATCTATCGATCATAGTTAGAAGGTAGCTGAAACCTTGAACCTTTGTCAGATGAACTATGTCGATGTGGACGATGGCTAGGCGAGAAGTAGACCGAAAATGTTGCAACCTAGAACGAGTGTGTCGTGTGATCTTGTTTTTCTGACAAATTGCACACTCTGAGACCCATCGTTTAACATTCTGCCTAAGTCTATGACCCCAGAAACGATCTGTAAGAAGTCGGACAGTCGCTTGGCTTCCTGGGTGAGAAATTGAGTGAATTGAATCGAAAACCTTCCTCTGAAGGCTGGTCGGCAGAACTGGCTTGTTGGGCTGCGTACCCGTGAAGTAAACAATTGGTAAGCCTTCCCACAGACGGCATATGAACTTGGTTGGGTGACGGGCTATTGATCTTTGAATGTGAATGTCACCGCGTTGTTCAGTTCGCAGGAGAGTTGGCGTTAGTGCAGGTTCACTGAGTGCCACGGAGTTGACAGTGAATGGTGACGGCGAAGGTGGTTGTAGAGAGACGTCTGGCCTAGACAGGGCATCTGCAATGAAGTTCTGTTTGCCCTTCACGTGAAAGACGTCAAATTGCCATTCGCTTAGACGAGAAAGCTGTCTTTCCACTCTGGCAGGGTACTTGGCGATAGATGAAGTTGCGTTTCGAAGTGCGCTAACTAGTGGTGCGTGATCTGTGAAAACAACAAATCTGCTACTGCCAATGATGCTGATAAAATGGCGCACTGCGTCGTGGATGGCGAGAAGTTCTCGGCCGAAAGTGTCGTACCTCGTTTCTACTGGTTGGAGAGTACGCGAGTAGAAACTGATAGGCTTCCGAACTCCGTCGATCTCTTGTTCCAAAGTGGCTCCAATAGCGAATTCAGAAGCATCTGTCGTGAGTAGAAATGGCTTTTCGAAATCTGGATGCGTTAGCATTGTGGCATTTGCTAACGAGTTGATGGCAAGTCGAAGTAATTCCTCGTCTTCGGATGACCAAGCAATGATGGAATTCTTGCTCAGTCCTTTTCGGTTCCGCAGGTGCCTGCACAAAGGATAAAGTTGTTTTGAAAGGCCTGGAAGAAACTTGCGATAATAGTTTAGTACTCCCAGGATTTTCTGCAAATCGCTCAAAGTCTTTGGTGACTTGATATTCTTGATTGAATTCGTCTTTGACGGCAACGGTTGAATACCTTGGGCCGTGATACGATGCCCTAAGAAGTCGACGGATGAAGTTGCAATCTGCGTCTTGTCACAGTTGATCTTGAGTCCGTGGTTGGATAAGCGTGAAAGGACATTTCGTAGATGTTTCGCATGAGATTCTAGATCTGGACTGAATACCATAATGTCATCGAGATATGACATACAATAAGCAGAGTCGTCGCGAAGTATGTTGTCTATGAATCTTTGAAATGTCTGAGTAGCACACTTAAGTCCAAAAGGCATGTAAAGATATTCAAAAAGGCCAAATGGAGTGATGACTGCAGTTTTCTCGATATCCTCTGGTGCTACCGGTATGTGATGGTACGCTTGTCTGAGGTCAATCACTGAGAAGAAATTGCTGCCGTTGAGTTTTTCAAGTAACGTGTTGATATTTGGAATAGGATATGCATCAGATTTTGTCACTGAATTTAGCTTACGGTAGTCTCCACAGGCTCTGTACGATCCGTTTGATTTTGAGACTAAGTGCAGTGGTGACGCCCATGAACTTTTCGATGGTCTGATGATTCCCTCTTCCAAAAGCCTTGAGAATTCTTCTTGGGCAGCTTTCAGCTTAGCAGGAGCCAGTGGTCGCTTCTTTAGTGCAATAGGTTGTCCTTCTGTGACGATATGATGCATCGTGTTGGAGACTCGCAGATCGGATTTGTTAAGATCAAAAAGCGATTTGTATTTTCGAAGAGCTGCTGATATCTCTGCTGAATGATGCACTGGGGTTGGCTGAATGACCTGTAACTCCAAACGCTCGGAGGCAAGTGTCCAAAAGCTTTGTTCAAGTCCGGTGGAGGGGTCGATGATCTTTTGATTGGCAAGATCAACAATGAGCCGAAATTTTAGAAGGAAATCAAGGCCTATTATATTATGTGAGACCTTGGCAATGATGAAGTTGTGGGAAAATTCACGTCGTAGACCTATGTTGAGTGTGCGGTATTGGCAGCCATAAGTTGGTATGGGCTCGCCTGTAGCTGTTGCGAGAAGAACGCCTAGCGACATCTCGGCCATTGAATCACCTTTGAGAACTGAGACTGCCGCACCTGTGTCTACGATGTACTCTTCGCCAGTTTTGAAATCAAGAAGGTGCAGAAGTTCGTTTGGCTGTTTGGCCGGGTCATGCAAACAAGTAGGCTGGTGATTGCAACCGGCATTGTCTGTTCGGTTCTCTATGTGAAAAATTCGTCGTGGACGAAAAGAGTCGACAGGGATGTCGGATTGTAGTTGGCTTCTTCCCTGTCGCGCCGTTGATGCTGTTGATGTGCAGAAAGTACGGTCTTCTACTTCCTGCGCCAGACGTTTCCCGATGCTGATGCACCCTTGTACCTGCGGTCTGTTGTCCTTTCCGTCAGCTGTGGAAATTGGCACTCATTCGGAAATTCTTCGGAACGACAAAGACAAACTTGGCAAGCATAAAAAAACTTCTGGTGGTTATAACACCAGTTCTTTGGAGCATATTTATTAAATGATTGCGGAGATCTCGATCGCCGCCTACCATTATAATTTGACTTGGAAACGAATTTTGGTCGAGCATTCACATGATTTATCTCCGATTTGGTAATGGCCAGTCCTTCTAGAAGTTTGGCCATGTTCGCCACTGTTCTCTCTAAGGAGGAGATTCTATCATCTTGCGGAGGTGAAGAAAAGGATGATGGATTCACTTTGGGTTCCAAAACCCTATATTCTAACTCACATCTCTCAGATAAGTCATCTATAGAGAGAGTGTTGGGGAGCTGTCTGGCAAAGAGTTTTAATGTTTGGGGAAGATTGTTAATAAAAACAACCTTAGCCTCATGGTCAGAAATGTTGGTTTTATACCAACGTTTCCGTAATTCCCTCAGTATTTCTATGGGGCCAAGATTTGGCATATCTAACTGCGCATATTTGTTTATTATCTGCTCAGTTTCAGTGGGTCCAAGCAAGGATTCTACCTCGTTTTGTAGGCCAAAATGGGATTAGGTAGCTTCCTAATGGCCTCAAGCTTAGGATAAATCCGTCGCTGCAATTCAGAAGGTAGTTTAGCAAAAACCTTTGACAGTTTTTGATGACTGTCATAATCAGGAAACGGGGAGAAAGCGGAGTCTACGCGCATAAAGAATAGCTCACTATCTCCATCCCAAACAGGAACATCAATATCTAAAATTGGACCTGACATTTTAACAATCTTACGGGATCTTAAAAGCATAAATTTATAAGCAATATGAAAATGTATATATAAATGTATAAATATATAACGAAACGCTTACCCACAAACAGCTTCCACTGTTGCTTGATATTGTCCAGTACAAAAAAACGAACAGAGGCCCCGTTGGCCTTTGATAACAATGTATTATTATTTCAACACAGAACAGCGTCACTCCTTCCAAAAAATTGAAATTGTCCTGTAGGGATGACGAACAGAGGCCCTGTTGGCCTTTAGTGCCAATGAATTATTATTTTCAACAGCAAGAATAACACACTGCTTCCAAAATTTGAAATTTTCCTTTAAGGAAGACGAACAGAGGCCTCGTTAGCCTTTGAATGCTCACACCACAAATTCACGAATATATACCCAACAAAATTTTAGAAAAGCCAGGATCAATCTATTATTATATCCTCCAATACACACCACGAATATATATATACATATACCCAAAAAATTCAACAGATGACCACGATTTATCCCAAATAAATGAAAAAGGAAGTCAATTTTATTTATACCAAAAAAATCAGAACAATAATCACTATCCTGGCGCGGTCGCCAATTTTGTAAACGCCCCGGCTTCAAGTAAATGCCGTACGACGTTACAAACTCGGTTAAGGTGCTCTGAATAGAGATTAGTTGCTGATATGGGGGCCCTTAAGAGGGCCAGGTAATACGTTCGCTGGAAGTCTTCCGAAGTGAAGATGTCCTAGAGCCTTGGGTGGACTCTGGTTGAATGTTGACTCCCGTGGTTGAGCTGTGATCGCGTTGTGTATGGTGTCATGCAGGTCCTGCACTCAATTGGCTCGTCTCTCTGGTATCTCGCATCAAGACGAGTAGGGATTGACAACCGGTAAAGTGCAATATGCGCTGACAGCCGATCGAGCAAATACGCGAAGCAGGTAGAATGCAAATGTCACAACTGACTTGCATGGTAAATTACCGTGCTTAAATAGCATGCAATGTGTGCTTGCATACTATTGGTTAAACGTCGTTTAACGTGGTTAAACGGCAATTTGCTTTTTTCTCATTGGTGCAACGTAAATAGATTTGAATTTATTTACGCAATATGTCACCGATTGATTTGTGTCGTTACAATAGGAAAAATTAAGGTATAATTCGAGTGTAACATTATGCAAAAAAATGAGAACCATTACTAGCAATTGATTGTATATATCGTTGACTAACATGATAATATTGTAACGACACAAATCAATCGCCGACATATTGCAAAGTTTTGTATTATTATAATTGACATGTTATGCACTATATAATAATAATAATATTGGCCAATAATAATAATAATAATAATAATACATTTATTTGGCATCAAAGGCCAACTGGCCCAATCATTGAAATAGCAAATCAAGGGTAGGATATGTGGAGGTGAGTGGAATTGTGACTAGCAAAGTATTTAATAGCAGGGGGAGGGGTTGGGGAGGGGAAAAGTTATCATTAACATCAAGATAGTTCAATCTGGTGAAAAATAAATATAAGCGAAGTTCCATTTGACTAGACAAGATCAATTGGAGATAGTCCGTGAAGTATCAGATCTTCAAGGTGAATGTGAGATCAAAAACGAAGATGAAGATGAAAAGATGGCGGCCCGGAGGTAGACGTCGACCGTTGGATTCCATTGTCGTGATGAATGAATTGATGGAGTCGGCAGGATTGAGGCGAGCGAGTCTTGCAAGGATCGCAGGCATCTGTAGAACGTGATCGAGATTAAAATAAGACCAGGGAGAGTCGAAGTCCGAAGCGAACCGTTGGTGGATCGGTAGGGCTGTTGGGTTTCCGGTCCTCCGCTGAAATTAAATTCAAATTTATTTACGTTGCACCAATGAGAAAAAAGCGAAATTGCCGTTTAACCACGTTTAACCAATAGTGTGCAAGTAGACATATTGCATGCTATTTAAGCACAGTAATTTACCATGCAAGTCGGTTGTGGCATTTGCATTCTACCTGCTTCACGCGTGTGCGTTCTGTCGGCTGTCAATACCTACGCTGGTGATTTGATAGTTTCACCAACAACTAACTACATCCGTGACTCATCTTGTTGCGGGATACCGGAGAGACGAGCCAATTGAGTGCAGGACCTGCAGGACACTATCCACAACGGGATTACAGCTCAACCACGTGAGCGACAACTCAACCAGAGTCCACCCAAGGCTCTAGAACATCTTCACACTGAACAATTTAGGAGAAAGCATTACCAGGCCCTCTTACGGGCCCCCATATCAGTAACTAATCTCTATTCAGAGCACCTTAACCGAGTTTGTAACGTCGTACGGCATTTACTTGAAGCCGGAGCGACCGCGCCAGGATATTGATTATAATAATAATAATAATAATAATAATAATAATAATAATAATAATAATAATAATAATAATAATAATAATAATAATAATAATAATAATACATTTATTTGGCATCAAAGGCCAACTGGCCCGACCATTGAGATAACAAATCAGGGGTAGGATATGTGGAGGTGAGTGGAATTGTGACTAGCAAAGTATTTGATGGCAGGGGGTTTGGGAAGGGAAATGTTATAAAAACGTCAAGATAGTTCAATCTGGTGAAAAATAAATAAGAACAAAATTCCATTTGACTAGACAAGATCAATTGGAGAAAGTCCATGAATTGTCAGAGCTTCTAGGTAAAAGTGAGTTCGAAAATAAAGATAATAAAGATGGCGGATCGTAGGCAGACATCGGTCGATGGAGTCCATTGTCGTGGAGATTCAGTTGATGGAGCATAGCCAGGACATGGATGGAATCAGTCGGATTGAAGACGAGCTTCTTGCACGGGTCGCAGGCATCCGTAGAACGAAGTTGTGATTGAAGGAAGGCCAGGGAAAGTCGATGTCCTGTTGGGTTATCGGTCCTCCGCTGAAACAAGAAAGAAAAGAATTGGATGAGGAAAACAGTAAGGTATCTACTACGTGCATATGATGGGGTCGCGAATGGGTTGAGAAGAGGTATCAGTGAGTCAAGAAGAAGGGATGAAGACCAAGGAGGTAAAGTGGAAGATTAGAGAACTTAAAGAGAATAGCCTGGGGAGAAGTAAATGTTATGGATTGAGAAGGAACCAGTTTCGTTTCCAATCGGTGGTATCGCAAAGAAGTTTGTTGAAGAAGTACTGATGGGCTGCCTTTTTGAATTCGTGCTGGGATAGGAGCTTTATATCTGTGGGAAGAGCGTTGAAAACATTAGTGGCTTTGGGGAAGAGATATACTTTTTTAAATATGGTGGGGGTATGGTTAGCTTGGATAGAAGAGTTACTAGAACGTGTGGCGTAGTGGTGACTTGGGTGGGCAAAATTGGAGAGTGGTAGGGAAGTTGAGATCTTATGGATAAAAGAAATGACTCGAAGGTGACGTGTGAACCAAAGCGGAAGAAGGTTAGCCAGAAGTAGGCGTTCCCTATAATTTTGGCATTTCGGGAAGACTCGCTTAAGAAATCTGGAGGATACCTGTTCAATAGTATACGAGGAGGCGAGGGTGAGAGGAGAGTAGAATTCGCTGGCGTAAGAAATGAGGGGCAGAACGTAGACCTTGAATAATGTGAGTTGGAGGGTGGGGTTGTTAGTCTTAAAACAGATCAGACGGGCCCATTTGAAGAGTTTGGAAGTAGTGTGTGTTCTGATTTTTTTGGTATAAATAAAATTGACTTCCTTTTTTCAACTATTTGGGATAAATAGATTGACATTTGTGTTTTCTTTACCCTGATTGTAGTTTTATGGGAAATCTGTTGGGTATATATTCGTGGATTTGTGGGGATAATTATAATACATTGTCATCAAAGGCCAACGGGGCCTCTGTTTAACCTTCTTACGTACGAAACGGCACCGTACGTACTCGAAAAACTCAATTTCGGAGTTTTGGAAACAGTGACTTTTTGTTCTGCGCTCACTCAACTGTGGAAGCTGTTTGTGGGTAAGCGTTTCTTTAAAGTTTATTTATACATTTTCCTATTGCTTATCAATTTATGCTTTTAAGATCCCGTAAGATTGTTAAAATGTCAGGTCCAATTTTAGATATAGATGTTCCTGTTTGGGATGGAGATAGTGAGCTATTCTTTATGCGCGTAGACTCCGCTTTCTCCCCGTTTCCTGATTATGACAGTCATCAAAAACTGTCGAAGGTTTTTGCTAAACTACCTTCTGAATTGCAGCGACGGATTTATCCTAAGCTTGAGGCCATTAGGAAGCTACCTAATCCCATTTTGGGCCTACAAAACGAGGTAGAATCCTTGCTTGGACCCACGGAAACTGAGCAGATAATAAACAAATATGCGCAGTTAGATATGCCAAATCTAGGCCCCATAGAAATACTGAGGGAACTACGGAAACGTTCGTATAAAACCAACATTTATGACCATGAGGCTAAGGTTGTTTTTATTAACAATCTTCCCCAAACATTAAAACTCTTTGCCAGACAGCTCCCCAACACTCTCTCTATAGATGACTTATCTGAGAGATGTGAGTTGGAATATAGGGTTTTGGAACCCAAAGTGAATCCATCATCCTTTTCTTCACCCCCGCAAGATGATAGAATCTCCTCCTTAGAGAGAACAGTGGCGAACATGGCCAAAGTTCTAGAAGGATTGGCTATTACCAAATCCGAGATTTAATCGAGATCTCTGCAATCCTTTAATAAATATGCTCCAAAGAACTGGTGTTATAACCACCAGAAGTTTTTTATGCTTGCCAAGTTTGTCTTTGTCATTCCGAAGAATTTTCGAATGAGTGTCAATTTCCACAGCTGACGGAGAGGACAACAGACCGCAGGCACAAGGGTGCATCAGTATCGGGAAACGTCTGGCGCAGGAAGTAGAAGACCGTACTTTCTGCACATCAACGGCATCAACGGCGCTACAGGGAAGAAGCCAACTACAATCCGACATCCCTGTCGACTCTTTTCGTCCACGCCGAATTTTTCACATAGAGAACCAAACAGACAATGCCGGTCGCAATCACCAGCCTACTTGTTTGCATGACCCGGCCAAACAGCCAAACGAACTTCTGCACCTTCTTGATTTCAAAACTGGCGAAGAGTTCATCGTAGACACAGGTGCGGCAGTCTCAGTTCTCAAAGGTGATTCAATGGCCGAGGTGTCGCTAGGCGTTCTTCTCGCAACAGCTACAGGCGAGCCCATACCAACTTATGGCTGCCAATACCGCACACTCAACATAGGTCTACGACGTGAATTTTCCCACAACTTCATCATTGCCAAGGTCTCACATAATATAATAGGCCTTGATTTCCTTCTAAAATTTCGGCTCATTGTTGATCTTGCCAATCAAAAGATCATCGACCACTCCACCGGACTCGAACAACATCTTTTGGACACTTGCCTCCGAGCGTTTGGAGTTACAGGTCATTCAGCCAACCCCAGTGCATCATTCAGCAGAGATATCAGCAGCTCTTCGAAAATACAAATCGCTTTTCGATCTTAACAAGTCAGAGCTACAAGTCTCCAACACGATGCATCATATCGTCACAGAAGGACAACCTATTGCACTCAAGAAGCGACCACTGGCTCCTGCTAAGCTGAAAGCTGCCCAAGAAGAATTCTCAAGGCTTTTGGAAGAGGGAATCATCAGACCATCGAAAAGTTCATGGGCGTCACCACTGCACTTAGTCTCAAAATCAAACGGATCGTACAGAGCCCGTGGAGACTACCGTAAGCTAAATTCAGTGACAAAATCTGATGCATATCCTATTCCAAATATCAACACTTTACTTGAAAAACTCAACGGCAGCAATTTCTTCTCAGTGATTGACCTCAGACAAGCGTACCATCACATACTGGTAGCACCAGAGGATATCGAGAAAACTGCAGTCATCACTCCATTTGGCCTTTTTGAATATCTTTACATGCCTTTTGGACTCAAGTGTGCTACTCAGACATTTCAAAGATTCATAGACAACATACTTCGCGACGACTCTGCTTATTGTATGTCATATCTAGATGACATTATGGTATTCAGTCCAGATCTAGAATCTTATGCGAAACATCTACGAAATGTCCTCTCACGCTTATCCAACCACGGACTCAAGATCAACTGTGACAAGACGCAGATTGCAACTTCATCCGTCGACTTCTTAGGGCATCGTATCACGGCCCAAGGTATTCAACCGTTGCCGTCAAAGACGAATTCAATCAAGAATATCAAGTCACCAAGGACTTTGAGCGATTTGCAGAAAATCCTGGGAGTACTAAACTATTATCGCAAGTTCCTTCCAGAACTTTCAAAACAACTTTATCCTTTGTGCAGGCACCTGCGGAACCGAAAAGGACTTAGCAAGAATTCCATCATTGCTTGGTCATCCGAAGACGAGGAATTACTTCGACTTGCCATCAACTCGTTAGCAAATGCCACAATGCTAACGCATCCAGATTTCGAAAAGCCATTTCTACTCACGACAGATGCTTCTGAATTCGCTATTGGAGCCACTTTGGAACAAGAGATCGACGGAGTTCGGAAGCCTATCAGTTTCTACTCGCGTACTCTCCAACCAGTAGAAACGAGGTACGACACTTTCGGCCGAGAACTTCTCGCCATCCACGACGCAGTGCGCCATTTTATCAGCATCATTGGCAGTAGCAGATTTGTTGTTTTCACAGATCATGCACCACTAGTTAGCGCACTTCGAAACGCAACTTCATCTATCGCCAAGTACCCTGCCAGAGTGGAAAGACAGCTTTCTCGTCTAAGCGAATGGCAATTTGACGTCTTTCACGTCAAGGGCAAACAGAACTTCATTGCAGATGCCCTGTCCAGGCCAGACGTCTCTCTACAACCACCTTCGCCGTCACCATTCACTGTCAACTCCGTGGCACTCAGTGAACCTGCACTAACGCCAACTCTCCTGCGAACTGAACAACGCGGTGACATTCACATTCAAAGATCAATAGCCCGTCACCCAACCAAGTTCATATGCCGTCTGTGGGAAGGCTTACCAATTGTTTACTTCACGGGTACGCAGCCCAACAAGCCAGTTCTGCCGACCAGCCTTCAGAGAAAAGTTTTCGATTCAATTCACTCAATTTCTCACCCAGGAAGCCAAGCGACTGTCCGACTTCTTACAGATCGTTTCTGGGGTCACAGACTTAGGCAGAATGTTAAACGATGGGTCTCAGAGTGTGCTATTTGTCAGAAAAACAAGATCACACGACACACTCGTTCTAAGTTGCAACATTTTCGGTCTACTTCTCGCCTAGCCATCGTCCACATCGACATAGTTCATCTGACAGAGGTTCAAGGTTTCAGCTACCTTCTAACTATGATCGATAGATTTACACGGTGGCCTGCGGCATTACCTCTTGGCACCATTTCTGCAGACGAAGTAACTAACGGTTTTATCTCTGCATGGATATCCAATTATGGTGTTCCCAATGAGGTCATCACGGACAGAGGCACTTGCTTCTCATCTGATCGTTTCAAAACCACCTTGCGGTACATGGGATGCATCTTACGCCAGACGACTGCCTACCATCCCCAAGCTAATGGCATGGTAGAGAGAATGCATAGGGAACTCAAAGCTGCTTTAGCATCCTCGTCCATTAATGGCAACTGGGTCGATGCCCTACCTTTAGTTCTGCTTGCCATGCGTTCCCGTACTCGTGAATCCATTAAAACGTCTGCGTCACAACTCTTGTATGGCATGGATCTACGCCTGCCTAGTCAGCTCCCACGTCTACTACCGGCACAAGATGACCCACAACACGAAGCTACCCGCCTTCGACTTCATTTCGGTAACATTTCCGAACAGCAGCCGAGACACACGCCTCGTCCAGTCTTCGTTCACCCACAGCTCCACAGCTGCAAGAGAGTACTCGTTCGCAACAATAATGCTGTTGCACCACTACAACCAAAGTATCGCGGTCCTTACCCGATTTTGCTCAAACAACCAAAATACTTCATCATTATGCAAGGCGCTACACCGACATCAGTAAGCATAGACAGGTTGAAACCGTTTATCGAACCACCTGATCCTGAGAGCGTTCAACCTTCTACACACGTCTCAGGCTCCGTCTGCCCACAATCTCAATAACCTGCTTTGTATAACGCGTAATTAATTTTTTTAAAACATTAACATTAACTATAAATTTTTTTAACCTTTCGTTATTTTTAGTATTTGTCTCAAGTGGCATAACCAGCTGTTCTTAGCTAACAATTGTGTAGCATTTTTGAACAGTTCTTTGGTATTATGCCATCTCTGAGGCAATGTTCGTGTACATAGTTTTATGCAGTTACCTTTGATTTTAATGTATATATTTTTACATTATAATGTATTTCTCACACATGACATTACACTGCCTATTTTGGTATGACCAGCAACTTAGAGCTAACGCTTTCGTGTAGCAACACCAAGTAGTGATCAACTTCATATCATGGTACAGGCCACTTTCAATGCATATCTCAACTTTATCTATTTCACAATGACCACTCTACAAATGTCATGACCTCAACGTCGAGCACTCTAGCTCCTTTGGTCGTATACAAACACATTGACAACGATCCAACCTGCTTAGGTTTTAACTTAAACCTGGTAAATTCAGAGGCGATTTACCTCGAAATCTTCACGCTGCGGCTCCAAAAACTTACACTGCTCTATTTTGCCTCACGTGCTATGACTGTCCACTAGAGCTAACAATTTGTGTAGCAATTCCTAGTGGTTACCTGGCATCATATCATTGTTGAAGCAACCAACAAGAATATTTAAGCTCAGCACTTATGGTTCATCATATTTTTGCTTAACTTGGTTCGAACTCTGTCATGCGTTTCTTATCTAGCCTCGCAAAGAGGAATATTTTTTCTTTTTTTCAGAGAGGAAAGTGTTGTAACGACACAAATCAATCGCCGACATATTGCGTAAATTAAATTCAAATTTATTTACGTTGCACCAATGAGAAAAAAGCGAAATTGCCGTTTAACCACGTTTAACCAATAGTGTGCAAGTAGACATATTGCATGCTATTTAAGCACGGTAATTTACCATGCAAGTCAGTTGTGGCATTTGCATTCTACCTGCTTAACGCGTGTGCGTTCTGTCGGCTGTCAATACCTACGCTGGTGATTTGATAGTTTCACCAACAACTAACTACATCCGTGACTCATCTTGTTGCGGGATACCGGAGAGACGAGCCAATTGAGTGCAGGACCTGCAGGACACTATCCACAACGCGATTACAGCTCAACCACGGGAGCGACAACTCAACCAGAGTCCACCCAAGGCTCTAGGACATCTTCAACTCTGAAGACTTCAAGAGAACGCATTACCAGGCCCTCTTAAGGGCCCCCATATCAGTAACTAATCTCTATTCAGAGCACCTTAACCGAGTTTGTAACGTCGTACGGCATTTACTTAAAGCCGGGGCGTTTACAATATAATGCATAACATTTCAATTTTAATAATACAAAACTTGGAAATAAAAATCTCAAGAAATGCTTTTCCGAAATCAATTATCCTTGTCTTTTATTCAACCATGAGAAAGTATTATCATAAACAAAATAAAAAATATCAGCAGGATTGTAGACTTTTTCTACTTCAGTAGATAAAAATTTAAAAGACATCTAAGGTGGGGGCTCTTCTATAAGCCCTTTTGGCAATTGGTTATAAATTTTGTAGATTTTCGAACAAGAGAATAACTTGCTCGCAACATTCCCCACCAAAGGAGGAGATATTGCCAAATGTCCAGATCTAGTTCCAATTCATGACTCTTTCTTATCGGATTCATATAGGCACCAGTCCACTGGTTCAAATGGAAAACTTTTATGCAATAGCACATCCTCCGAAACATAAAGTTTGCAGTGATACAAACTGTAATCTAGTGGCGTATATAGTGCAGGAGATAGGACTAATTTGTTTCACAACTTTTCTTTGTACAGCTTCTATCTTATTAGACAAACCCTTTGTTAAAGGATTCCAAGTAGCGGCAGCATATTCTAGTATCGGTCTAATCCATATTATATACATTTTAAGTTTTATGTCATTCGATAAGATATTTCGATTTATTAGTGCCCATCTTTTCTTGGCACTGCCTACTATCCTTTCAATATGTCTCTCAGCAGAAGCTGTACATTGAATAGTTATGCCTAAATCCTTTATTTCTTGCATAAGTTTAATCTCAAACACATCATTAATCACAGCATCATGAAAATAAACATAATTAAAGTCTGTTCTGTTACCTATTTTTAAAGCTCTCGTCTTTTTATTGTTTATTCTCAGCCCTAGTGTAATCAAATATCTACTCAAATCATAACAATCTAATGTCACATTATTTTTGGAGAATTCGACATTTTTTGGATCAATTGGAAAGATTATTTTTAAATCATCAACGAATTTGCAAACTCGACCGTTAAGGATCTTAGTTTCCAAATGTGCAAATACGATTTTAAATAAAATTGGCCCCAAAATTTATCCCTGTGGAATTCCACTTGTTACTCTTTTCGATTTTGATATCAAATCGTTTACTTGAATACTCATTCTTCGATTATATAAATAGTATTTAAGTAATCAAAAAATATTCGGAGCAATATTCAATAAACTAATCGCATTCAAAATAGCATCAAAAGATATAGAGTCAAAAGCTTTTGAGATATCTATAAATACAATAAATGCATCTAACTCATTCTCATCTATTGTAATTACATGTTTCCACATAGAAAGCATTTTAGTAGTTGTCGATCTATCTTTCGTACAACCATGTTGACATAAATCGAAATCAGCCGGTAACATACGTTCGAAATGATCTAGTAACAATCGTTCTATTATCTTCAAAAACGAAGGGACAATAGAGATTAATCTATATTTACTTGCGCACGTTGGCTTACTTACTCTTGGCAACGGTTTAGCTACTATCGTTAGTATATCGATTGGTAATTTCCCATTCTTCAAAAGTCTATTTATAAAGTTGCAGAGCGCATTCATAAAAGTTAAGGGTAATTGAAGCAGGTTATCAATCGAAATACCAAGATGATCTTTTTGTTATTTTGATTTTATTTTTAACATTAATTTTATCAATTCGTCACTGTCAATAACAAGTCCTGGTTCCTAGTCTGCCAAAGGATCAGGTAGTTCCATGAAATTTCTTTCATTCTATGGATTACATATCAAATTACCTAATACTTCATCCAATTTACAGAGAAATTCATACTCAGTTTTATCCACAGGTAATATAAGCTTTTCCTTATATTTATTGTAATCTGTGAGGAGTCTGTATACTAGTCTAGGATTAATCTTTATTTTGGCCAAAATAATTTGTTCTAATCTTTGACGGATTATCAGCAAAGATGAATTAATTTCTTTATCAATCAAATCTAATCTCATTTGTTTAATACTATTGATAAGACTACACTTTATTATATTATCCCGTTTAATTCTTAGTTTACATAATTTCCAATTGATTCTTTTGGTATAATATCTGTAAACGTAGATGCCTGAAATAAAACAGACAATAACGATGAAACAGAAGAAACAAATAAGTCAGTGTTCAAGATATAAAAACTTTCATAATCAATCAGTATGCTTAATTCTCTAAAAAGATTCCAGTTGATTCTGGAACATTGCACGTGTGCATTTTGCAAAATTTAGTTTCTGTGTTTTGCTACTCAAGATGTTCCATTGTAAAATAATTTGTTTGTGATCCAATTCTTTGAAATAGTTTACAGCATCATAACTGTGTGATTTCACCGTTTCAATTTCTAAATATACATGATCTAAGCATTGCGAACCTCTAGTTGATTCATTTATAATCTGCTTGAGATCATGATTAGAAAAAAAATTGATTATAGGAGAGCTATTAATATGTCAGGCTCGGATTTCCAATATGTGCGGATTGATGAACAAATGTAGAACTATTAAATTCCTCAGCACATTTTTATTAAGCTTAATTTTTATTAATAATAATAATAATAATAATAATAATACATTTATTTGGCAACAAAGGCCAACAGGCCCGACCATTGAAATAACAAATCAAAGGTGGGATATGTGGAGGTGAACGAAATTGTACCTATCAAAGTATTTAACAACAGAGGAGGGGGGAGTTGAGGAAGAGAAGTGCTTTCATCAACTTCATGATAGTTCAATCTGGTGAAAAAAAGGGATATTTCATTTGACTAAACAGGATCAATTGGAGTTCAGTTCATGAAGTGTCCGATCATCAATGCGAAGTAGGCTGTTGTCGGACAGACGAATTTGAGTGTGAGATCGAAGGTGATTGCGGACCGGAAGGAGACGTCGACCGACGGAATTTTTTGTTTTGGAAATTGAATTTCTGTAGTTTAGTATTGAATAGGATGGAGTCGACTAGATTGAAGCTTGTGTTTCACTGGCTTCCGTTGAGCGAGGTTATTACTGATGGTAGGCGAGGGGGCATCGATGTCCGATGTAAACCGTCGGGTGGTCCAGCAGGCTTTTGAGTTTCCGGTCGTTCGCTGTAAAATAAAGGAAAAGGATTAGTTGAGCAAAACGTGGTAAATTATCCATTCTATTGATGTGATATAATGAAAAATGAGAATAGAAATAGTATTAGAGAGTCAAGAGTGAGAGATTTAAAACCAGAGGGGAAAGTGGAAATTAGATGTCAGCTAGAGGGATTTCGTCCTCCGAAAATAGTAAGGAGAATAACCTGGGAGTGAAAGAAATGTTATTATTCAAGAAGGAACCAATTTCGCTTCCAATCAGTCGTCTCACATATAAATTTATTAAAAAAGTACTTGTGAGCCGCCTTTTTAAATTCGTGCTGGGGTAGGAGCTTTATTTTCGTGGGAAGAGCGTTGCAGACACTAGTGGCTTTGGAAAAGAGATATATAGTTGCTAGAACGTATGGCGTAGTGGTAACTTTGGTGAGCAAAGTTGGACAGTGATAGGCTAGTTGTGATCTTATGAATAAAGAAAATGACTCGAAGGTGACGAGTAAACCAAAGAGGTAGAAGGTTTGCCAGGAGTAGGCGTTTCCGATAATTTTGGCTGTGAGGGAAGACTCATTTTAGAAATCTGGAGGAGATCTGTTCGATGGCGTACGAGAAAGCTAGAGTGAGAGGATAATAAAGTTCGCTAGGGTATGAAATGAGGGGTAGGTTATTAGGCCTTGAATAGCATGAGTTGGAGAGTGGGGTTGTTAGTCTTGAAGTAGATCCGACGGACCCATTTGTAGAATTTGGAAGTAGTGTGTGTAAGGTTTAGGGAGAAGTCTAGGGATTTTGAAAAATAGATATCAAGGTTCTTGACCGAATCTATTATTTCAATATCAAGGGGATAATTTGCATCCGGGAGAGAACAGAATGGGTCGGAGGAGAGTTTCATCAAACGAGTCTTGGTGGGGTTTAGATTGAGACCGATATTGCTAATCTGCGAATGGAGCGAGGATAAAAGCTCTGATATAAGGGGTAAAGGGGGTTGGATGCTGTAGTCTTACTGAATACTATGACCATGTCATCCGCATATTTAAACAGCTTGAAAAGTTTGTCCTCAACCTGTACCTGCGTGAGTGTAAGGTTGAAAAGAATAAGACCAAGTACGGAGCCCTTGTTAACTCTAGACCGGATAAGGGCTGGCCTCGAGTGACCATTTCCTACTTTTACAGTTGCGCAGCGGTTTCGGAGATAGTAACTGATAAGAATTTGGACGGTGACGCAGATACTGCTTCTTAATAACGCGGATTCAATTGCTGAAAATGACAAAGAATCAAATGCCTTAGATATATCCAGGACGACGAGAATGCATTCATGACCTTTGGAGAAGGAGGAGTAACTGTGATTAAGGACACTAACTGAGTTGGTGGAAGAGGAGCGGCCATTCAGGAAACCATGTTGATCGTCGAGGAGATAGAAGTTGTCATAAGACTTAATGAAGGGGTAGATTAGGTTGCATAAGATACTGTCGAAGATATTAGTGAAAGAAGTGACGATAGTAATGGGACGAAGATCTTTGAATGAGGATGTCGACGAAGTGTCATTTTTTGGAATAGAAGGGGTCGTCGAATTAAGCCATTCCGGGGGAAGATAGGTAGTTTCGAGGCATCGGTTGATAACATCAGCAACCAGAGAGAAGAGATTCCAGCCAAGAAGTGCAATCATGCTGACCGAGACACCGTATTGATCGAATTGGTGTTTAGATTTGATGTCTTTAATTGCTTGAGCGATGAAGGCTAAATTTCCTTAGTCCTTCGGTCAATTGCTCTGTATCATTACACTTATAACCGTTGTGCATTATATAAAAAAATAAGATTTATTACAATATATTTATTACAATAAAGTGCGTATGCTCACCGTCTCACTGCTTATCTCACCGTGCTTTTCCGGAAATAAAAACCTTGAAAACAGAATATTCACGATTATCACGCGAATCAAATTCGAGATCCTTACATTACTATCGATATGAATAATGAGTTGTCGTCAATTTCCATATATTCTTGTGTAAATGTAGTTTCGTTAAATGCATTTTTGGAACGAGATTAAATTTAATCAGGAACACGCAGTTTACGAACCACAAAATCTCAAGAAAACTGAATAATACAGTCAACAAAAATATTTCATTATCTTCAAAAATTTGAACAAAAAATCCAAAATTTAAAATTTTTTTTAAAGACAACTTTTTATGAAACCAGCGGTAACGTCAAAATTCAAAAAAATGATTAATCTTTATATTTGAATTTAATTGATATACCATAAAATAAATGACATCATCATACACGTGTAGAGGACGATATTTACTCCGAAAAAATGAAAGTGACATATATTGATAAATTTAAACCACCGTGACTAATTGAAACGATTATTATTGAATAAGAAATTATTCGTTTATTTTCTAGAACATTCTTTGTTAAATACTTTGCAATATATATTTTTGAATTGTGCGTATTTTTGGAGTTCGGTAATCGGTATCTGACCTGGTGTGACTTTCTTTTTCAAGCTGCTTTTGTTATTCTCTATATCTTGATTTACAATTTCTTTATCTTCACAAAAACACCTGCTATAATTTTTGTGTTTTGAAGCGTAAATATTGGGGACTTTCGGGAACAGGTAATTTTATAATTCTGTTTTTCGCGTCTTTTTTATTTCCAGATTATTTGATTCGGGTATATTGTTACGTAAAAAGTACGCAGTCCGTGGCCTAATAAAATATATACATAAGTTTGAACAACATGAAAGTTTATCCTAAGTTTCAGGACACTAACAAATAAACTCAAGACATTGCAGGCATGAACTTAATAAATATGGAGGAGAATGCTAGCTTATCTCACTCAAATTGGTGTATCAAGACCGAAACCGACATGGAATCGATGAATTTCTCATTAATTAATAGGATTAGAGTCTCTATACACGCTCATGTTTCAGATGTTTCATCATATAAAACGGATTCTTGACGAATCTTTCCGTACAAGTTTCAACTTTTTGTGCTGCTACATTTCTAGGTTTCACATCAATATTTCGTCAATCTAACAATAACTGATTGCAGGGGTGGTGGTAACTGTTCTTTAAATAAAGTGTGCGAGCTTGAAATAAACACCAATCCCATTGTATTTAACCAGTCGTCGAACAACATAACAAAACTACTGCCAGCTGCCACGCACTGACGCGTTTTGACCTTCCATGATCATCATCAGAGTACGACGGCAAACTGACTATCGAAGATCAAACCGCATTGAATATATATGGAAATCAAATTTAGATATGCGGCTCTCACCTCTAGCAGTCTTGCATACATTGAACTTGACTGGAAATGTCGGCTGCACAATTTCTATGCAGTCACGAACATTAACTGTTTGTAGCTTTCGCCACATATACATATATAGGCAACACAATTTAACAATAATTGATTGCACAGGTGGTGGTAACAGTTCTCTAAATCAAGTTTGCGCGCTTGAAGTAAACACCAGTCCCATTGTATTTAACCAGTCGTCGAGCAACATAACAAAACTACCGCCGATAGTCAGTTTGCGGTCGTACTCTGATGATGATCATGGAAGATCGAAACGCGTCAGTGCGTTGCGGCTGGCGGTAGTTTTGTTATGTTGTTCGACGACTTGTTAAATACAATGGGATTGGTGTTCATTTCGTCAATCTATTACTTTGGTTTTTTTACCTGATTTTCTGATTGCGTACCGAAATGTTTGAATCCACTGTCATCATGATTTTCCCAAATATTTCGACCTCCGGGTGCAGAGGTCTTTTTCAATGGCAAACACATCACCCACTATGTTGACAATCAATATGTCAAGTGGAAATATTAGTTTAAACTGCCTCATTTATACTTGTTGTTAGATCTCTTAAGCATAACGTTTTTTAAAAAATGCTAGGAAAGTGTATGTTAAATCAGGTAAATAATCTATTCCCTGTCGAGCAACATGTTTCTTTTAAAGTCTATTACTTTGGTTGTCTGCGTATTAATATTCACTTCTTTTTCACCTCTATGTGGCTCTTTATTCACACAACTTCGAGTCAGATCTCGCCTCAGTGTCTTTGTATTTTGGAAGGTATTGATCTTCAGTCTTCTCTTCCATTCAGGTAAATTGTGGAATGCAGCAATCCAGTGCTACACACTCTTCTGTGACATTCGCTTCTATAAATGCATTTTTGTCAGCCATGTATTTACTCTGAATGGCCCTTTCTAAAGTGAAGTCTGTTTTCGTTGGTTATTTATTCATGATATGTGAGCTTTCGATCTGAAGATAAATAGCATTTAATCCTTGGGCTTCTAATCTTAGTTGGAAGTAAGCAAAAATTTCGTCTCACATTTCTCTTAAAATCCAATTTACTTAACTAGAGGCTCGATCAAAACAATTTGGAGCGTCTTTTAGATCTCTAAGCAATCTCAATGTCTCTCCATAAACAAGCTCCGCTATCGATGTTCCCAACTGTGCTTTTTATTTGTTTTGTATTGAATGTAAAACTGTAGACAAATCATGTATACATATGAATCCTCAAGTGCACCGTAATGTGGCCTTCAGTTTCCTGTGTAGCCTCTCAACCATCTCATTAGCTCTGGGATTACATGCGCATGTGTGTCTTATTTTTATCACTATGGCATTCAATGATCTAATAAATAGTTCAGACATAAACCGACTAACACAATCACTTGCTACATTTACTGGTGCAACATAACGTGTCCCCAATTATTCACGAAGGTAAGTAGGACTTCTTGAGTTGTCATACACCTAAGGATTGCTACTTCAAACTGACGACTGAAACGATCGACTTTCGTGAGTAATTAACTCTGACCATAAACTTCGAATATTTCTACGATATCGATGTGTATATGCATAAAACGTTCCGTCGGTATACCACTCGTTTTTAATTCAGTTTTAGTCTGTCGCCAATCTTTACAAGTTTGAAACCGGGCAAACGTCCTTACCCATGCCCTTATGTCTTTCGACAACTTTGGACATACATATCTCTCAGTAACCAACCTGACAGTTAACTGACTAAATTCATGCAGCTGTTGATTTACGTTATACCTTAATTCCAACGGTATATGGTCTAAGTTGGCTCATAGAGATTTCGCAAAATAGTCACTTATATCCAAACCTCTTGCGTTTTTACGCTGAATTTATAGCTAACACATCTACTAAAGGATCAACAACCTGCGTGTCCATCACTTGTTGAGCAAAATAACCGAAAAATGCAATAGAGTCGACAATTCGCTCCGACCGGATCAGTTCTACGTCTGATACGTGTGGTCTACTGAGTGTGTCTGCCACCAGATTCTCTTTTTCCAAGATATGAGAAATGGGGAAATAAAATTACTCGAGTCGGATTATTTGTGAATTTAACCATCGAGAATAATTTAGCCTGTTTGCCTTACCTAGGACACTTATCAACAGTTTATGATCAGTCAATATCGTAAAATGATTTACATTCAAGTAGTGCTCACAATAAAGCACTGCCACATAAACCACCAATAACATCTTCCCAAGTGTGGCTTGTCGTGTTTCACAATCTTTGGGTTTTCTACTGTAGAACCATATCGGATTAACGATATCATTAATTCTCTTATGAAGCACTGTCCCTATGGATACATCGGGAGCATCTGTGATCAGCTTAAACGGTTTAGTCTAGTCAACATGTGTTTATGTGATGATTTGGCTTACCAGATCTTTGGTTTTCTGGAAAATTTTCCTTATCGTCTTGGTTAAAATTAACAAGCCAGGACTTCAAAACGTGCTCCGCTTACAAACCAAATGTATTTTTTCATGACCTTAAAATTCCAGCCAATCCTGGCATTAAACGACGATAATAACTCTCATCCACATAAATCTACGCTGTTGGCTTACAATTCTGTGTTTCGGTCCATCTCTGATCGCTTGATCCTTATCTTGCAAGGGTTCTAGTCCCACCTTTTAAATGGAGTGGCCAATAAATTTTACAGTTAAACAAACAAACTGGGTCTCCTCTGGCTTTACGACTAAATTATAGTGTTTTAGCTTAAATAACAATGTGTCAAAGTGTTCCTGATGTTCCTCCCTTGATTGACTACATATGTTGATGTCAACTATGTACACTCTAGAAAATGGACAGCCGTGCAGATCTTCCTACGTCGGACGCTGGAGTGTCTGAATTGCTTTCTTCAACCAAAGTGAAGTACATAAGAATTAATGCAATCCACTTCCAGGAAATCGCACTGCAGTGAATGGTGTAGATTTTGCCTCCATAGGTACTCGATAGTAAGCTATCTGCAGGTCTAAATTAATGTAAACCTCGTACACTATTATATTCCTGAGCAAAGTACTCTGGTTCAGTAGAAGATACGAATAATCTTTCGTTATCTAAATCACTAGTCGATAATTACCAGAAACCATCCATTGTCTCGGTTAAGATTTTGGGAACTAGCACTATTGTTGATGCATATTTGTAATTAGATTGCCTACAAATTGCTTCCTCTCTTAATCGGTTCAATTCTTCAGTATCGATTTGGAGCTTAAGCTGTGCTAACTATTGTGCATTCGGCGAACAGGGTAACGGTGCAAACAACTCGATTTTGTGTTCTATGACTGTCTTCAGCTCATTCCGTTTGGCATAGAACGATAGAAACCCTGAACGCTGTTCATTGATGACTTCCGAAAAGTCATCGGTGACGACGGGACTAGGTAGTATAAACGACCCAACTACTGAAATTTCAGTTTCAATATAAGTCATATTCACCGTATCTTGTCAATGGTCTTGGACTTCGGATCTAACGCGAGGTTGAAGTGCATAAAATAATCCATCCCGCTGATGTTGTCTTTAATATTATAAACCGGAAAATTCTACGCGAATCAATATTTCTGTCCCAATGTCATTGGCAATTCTTAAACGCAATTTAAAATTATTGGACTTCCGTTGGCAGTCCATAGTTGGTATTGGAATGTAAGGCAATCTATTTTCATAACGTCTGATTAAATTATGCTCACCTTGGTCCACGTGTCTATTAAGAGTTTTAATCCACTGAGTTCATTTGCTATGTCGGAAATATTTCTGCTAGAGCCAGCAACCTCCTCAATATCTTCTATCCGTAGCCTTACAGTCCTACGCACTGCATTATTGCGCTTATATTCCATCAAAATTGTAAAATTTGGCGACACACTAGAACCGAAGTAAAAACGATTGGAATATCAGCGAGACGTTTTATGCATATACACATCGATATCGTAGAAATTCCAGAGGTTTATAGTCAGAGGAATTTACTCACAAAAGTCGATCGTTTCTGTCGTCAGTTTGAAGTGACAATCTTTAAGCATATGACAGCTCAACAAGTCTTAATTACCTTCTTGCATAATTGGGTGTCACGATATGTTGTACCACTAAGTTTGGCAAGTGATCGTGGTAGTTAGTTTAAGTCTGAACTATTTATCTGATTATTGAAGGCCATGGGGATAAAAGTAAGACGCAAATGTTCATATAATCCCAGAGCTAATGGGATAGTTGAGAGTTTACATAGGGAACTGAAGGCTGCAGTAGGGTGTTTTTGTGGATACAGTTGCATACATGATTTGTCTACAGTTTTACTTTCAATACGAAACAAATAACAAACACAGTTAGGAATATCGATAGCGGAGCTTGTTTATGGAGAGACATTGAGATTGCTTAGAGATCTAAAAGACGCTCCAAGTTGTCTCGATTGGGCCTCTAGTTCAGTAAATTAGATTGTAAGGAAAATGCTCGTTGAAAAGGTAGATTTTAATACACTTAGTTTGTTTGCTATGTCGAAACTTTTGTTGTTATAGCCAGCAACCTCCTTAAGATCATCTATCTGTAGTCTAACAGTCTTACGCACAACACTATTGCGCTTATCTTCCATTGCAGATCTCAAATAAATTTCCTGAATTTAAATAGGTTCCTCTTTACTGTCTCAGACAATGACCACCAGGCCATGGCAAGTACTTCTATGGTATCAAAAATCTTTCTTACTTAACACACATTTTTGCGTCGTCACCCTAATCTGAATGTTTGTCTGGCCTTTACGTGGTGAGACATATAGCTATAAATATGATTACGACTAATGCGATCTTCATCTTTTATTTATCGTTCTGAATATTGGATCTTGGCGCGGTCACCATCTTTTGTAGCGGCTCTTTGGTCACCACCATAGGAGAGCCAAAGTTTTATATATCCAATATGTGCGGAATGATCACCAAATTTCGAACAATTTAATTCTTCAGCACTTTCTCTTTAAGCTAAATTTCTTAAATCGTTTTGTTAATTGCTCAGTATCCTTACATTTATTGCTGTCAATTATTATTCTAAAAAAAGATTTATTATTATATATTTATTACAAAAACGTGCATATGATCGCCGTAACATTTCGGAATTAAAAACAGTGAAAAAAAATATCTAGGATTATTATATGACGCGAATTTGAGATCCTTGCATTACTATCAATATGAATAAAGATTTGTTGTCAATTTAAATATATTTTTGTAAAAATATCGCATCGTTAAATGTCCTTCAGGAAACAAGATAAACCT
This sequence comes from Eudiplozoon nipponicum, assembly GCA_029291075.1. NCBI lineage: Eukaryota > Metazoa > Platyhelminthes > Monogenea > Mazocraeidea > Diplozoidae > Eudiplozoon > Eudiplozoon nipponicum. The sequence continues at coordinate 29,504 of JAQBSW010000786.1, read as the reverse complement.
AAACCGGGATAACGTAGCTTAGGAACCACACAACAAAAATCTCAAGACTGAATAATAAATTCAATAAAATAAGTCATAATCTTCGGCAATTTGCATAAAGGAAATTCCAAAAAATTACAATATTAAAAGACAACTTCGTTTATAAAACCAACGTTAACATCGTATTTCCAAAATTAAAAATGAATTAATTTTTATATTGAGATTTGTTTAATTTCCCATAAATTAATTGTCATCCACACATCCATTAGAAAAATTAAACAATTTTATTTCTAGTTATATGTTTAACCAAAGTTATGATTAAAAAATATTTAAATTTTTTTGAAATTTCCTTTGTTTAAATTGTTGAAGTTCATGGTTTGTCTTAGTTGACTTTAACTCTCTCTTTTTGAGAGGTTGGCTTTGTGAGTTACGCGCTTTTTTCTGTATTTGAGTCTTACACAGCTAAATTTTTTGTAATAAAATATTGAATTGGCCACAAATAATTATTTCTCTTGTAATGTCAGGAATAATTTAAATTTCGGCACATGTAAATTGATTGGGTTCTATGGGTTTAAGTTATTCATATTCGCAGAGATATTTTGCATCAATAAATTATACGGTGAGTATTCACACTTTGTTTTAATAAATAATTTGTAATATATCTTAAGTTGATAACATAGATAATGGCATTAGGTCTGGGGAAACAGCATAGTTGACCAAAGGACACAGAAATGTTAGCTTGAGGGAAGGTGCTAAAAAAAGGAATTTATTTGTTTTTAATTTTGTCATTCCAGTAATATTGGAAATACATATATGGCAACACAGGGACTCTCCCAATTCTACAGATCATAATGATCACAAATATTCTCCAACTTCAGCTAAGAGCAGCTTAAATTACATCAGAGTGGATTGTATTTCACTTGGATTTGTTTGAAACAGATTGCAAATTTTATAATTAAAAAAATTACTAGCCTGCTTTCTTAAAATTGATTGTGTCATCACAGATGGACCTAATCTTGCCCCTACACGATTTTCCTTTCTCATAGGACTCGTATATACATTCGTTCACTTGTAGGGGTCTTTGCGGGTTTGTTGTCTCCCTACATATAATTGGTAGCGGCTGTTGAGATCCGTTTTTATGATCAATCCCCTGCCTTTTCGCGATGGGTGATGTGAGAAGGCTAATTCGAATGATCACATATGTATTGTACACAATGTAGCATGGAACATTCATAGTTCGTCCAAATTGACCGTGCTCTAGATGGAAATAAAATGAAATGTTGTTAACACAATTAAATTTCTTATACACAAGTCACAGTCAAACAAAATTATCCGTGCTCTAGACGGCAAAAGAATTAAATACTGTTTACAAAGTTGAATGTCTTATGCACAAGTCACAGTTAAACAAAATTGTCCGTGCTCTAGACGGCAAAAGAATTAAATACTGTTTACAAAGTTGAATGTCTTATACACAAGCAATTATTCTTTCACAAATGTCTGAATTGTGGTTAATACATGTAACCGATTGAAAATATATGATGATATGAGTAGTCACTGGTAAAAGTTGTCACTGGTGATAAATAGCTCAAAAATCGTGTAAAAACTTCAATGGAAAGACTTCATAAATACTTAATTCACTGTTTGCTATGGTTTTAACTTATTTAATTATAATAATCCATTGTACTCTAAAATTCGGATAGGTATAATTAGATGCGAACACTAAGACACTTGTATAAACTGCGAATAATCCAATTAAGAGAAATAAATCCACTATGACATTATAATCCACCGCATGTTCCCTACGTATTGCGCGCGGGTGTGTATATTTAATAAAAAAACACTATTAATTACAAATAAATTTGCAGTTCAAGAAATCTCAATTAAAACTGCTTGAAACTAACAGAGATTGTTTCTAAAATCACAGTTAAGAGAAATATTGTGTAAAACAGGGTTAGATTATTTGACCTTAAAGAGTACAATATTTGTCAAAATTGAACATCGTTTGGTTGTAACGCGGACCGCGTGTTACATACACCCCGACAATGAAAATTAGTACACGATGAAGGGAGCTAACCTTACAGGAGGTGTTATTGCTCTGCCATACCGTGTAACAACTGATTTTGGCTCTGTCAACCTTGATTCTGGTTCCTCTATATCTCGCGGCGGCGTGACGGCGTCCAGTTGGCTCGGTTGTTGATGAGATGTCGGGCGTCAGTCCGTAGTCAGCAAGACTGTCTGGGGTGGAGTTATCGTTTCTTCACCGCCTGATAGGTCAACACGCGGAACAGCGGGTCATTTGGATCAACGTCGGTCGGAGATAGTCTGTGTTTGGAGACAGCTTCAGCTTTGCCATTAATCTCCAAAATGATGTAATTCTGACGTCGATCTAACACACGATAAGGACCGCGCTTCGGTTTGGCTAGAATCCTGTTATCCATATCGTTGTTGACAAAGAACCATTTGCAATTATCAAAAGTTGATAGTAAACAAAAATCCTTTAATTTCCCGGTTGATATTTATAAACTTCCACTAAGGATGATACAAAGTTTCTCCCCAAATCGCTGGAATTCTTCAATAGAGACTTTTATTTTCTTTTGAGCAAATAGGGTAACAATACCAACCACTCGATTTGGTATCCTACTGCTGTCATCAGACCATTGCGTATGGCACTGAATGGTTGAACTACATAGTCAAATTCTTCAACAACCAAGGTATAGGGTAGAAAAACTTACCAAATCATTGAGGTCTCGGTCCTTTTTTGTATCATCGCATCCGTTCTTTGTTCATAAGTCAGTGTATGTATTTAATGTCAAGTTGAAATGGCTTATGAAATCCGTCTCAATGATATTGCTCCTCAATTCAGTGATCAGAAAATGCCACTTACAGCACTATTGTTGTCCATATTCATTGAAAATTCAATGATGCTCATTATAACAATAAGTCTGCCTTTGACTGCTTATGGTTGGTAATCAAATGTGGATTAATCTATTTCATACCCCTTATATCTGATTATGGTGATTTGAGACAACATAGTTCGTCTAGAATAACGAAATTATTTTCATTATTACCAACACCATCCTCGAGAACTCTGTCTAAGTAAAATTTCGCTGTCTTAAAAAAATTACTAGTATACCGATCTCTTATTGGAGCCTTTCAACGGTTTCTACTGGTGGGGATGTCCGCAATATCCTAAGAGATTTTCTTTGCTACCTGACGAAAGCTGCATTTCCATTAAGCGGAATGATGCATCACTTGCCTTAGTTATTTCCGAGACCTCGGTTGTTGTAATCATAACTTTAATCTGATTCAGATTTTGATTTTGATATCAAACTTAGTCGTTTTAGGCCATTAATATATTTATGCAAGATAAAATGTGATTTCAATACTTTTAGACCTACTGCTCTATGCTTAACTCTGCGTTCACGGAACACAATTTTGGCTCCTGTTGTGGACACAACGTATCAAATACTTCGAGCGTTTCCTGCCACAATTAATTCAATGTCTCATATAAATCCATTGGGGAACTTATCCCTTATGATAGTTCAAATCAAATATATTATTCGCTACATCTTGGGATATTCCGAGACAAAAATGTCGCGTTTAATCGAACATATTTATCAGACGGGTTGATATCTCATTTGAAGTTCATTAACTGAAAGATTAAATGTGTTAGATGGATGCCTGTGTATAAGAAGTTACTGAAACCAAACAAATTTAACTTTAACTTCTCTATCATTGCCCAACAGACCGAGACAAACATATCTAATGGGTCGGTAATCATCATTAACTTGGAATACAATTTAGCATACTCAATCACATCCATATGTTTGTTATTGTCTGTAGGTCGTAAATTAAATACAACTATCAATACATTTGCAACAGTCGCGCTCTCCATCTTTTATAGAATTTTTTATCTTACTACTTAATGAAAGTGACATAAAGGCCAGTATTACATTAACCAATCTTTTTTAGTTATCGCTAAATTAAGGGAGACCAAGATGACAATTTTACCTGGATTCTTCATTCGTCTCATTACCAGGATAAATGTCCAAATGTCCTCGTTCATGTGCTCTCGTTCTCATATTTGTAATTTAAATCCACCCTATCAAAATAAGGTTTATTACAGTTAAATTTATTTAAACTGAACACGAGATAGCTCGCTGTCTCACTGGGTTTTGTAGTGTACGTAGACGAAAGTAAACAATTGAAAAATAAAAGCAAGATAAAGATTAAAGAAATCCAAGTTAAAATCTTTACTGTATTCTAAACATAAATTTTAAATTCACATACGGCAAAGTTATTGAATATAATATAAAATCTATTCCGTCTTGAAATATAAAACAAAATTTCTCACGCAACGCAGTCCACAGGCAAATGCGAAACCGAATTCTCAACTCAATAATTCATTAAGAAGTTTTTATAATGAACGAATGACAACCGGAAGTTTTCTTATTAGAAACTAAGAGAATTCCTGTAAAATATTTACCAATATTCAAAAAGTTAAACTTGATTTAAAATATTCCAATGCCGCGTTTTGCGTACACGGGTAGTAGCTTTGCATGGACAGTTTCACAAAGATCTGATTGATCACAATTTCTAATTTTGTTTTGTCTTTGATCGGGTTGAGTTTTTATTCGTCCCAATTGTAATGCGGTTCTATCACATCTTTGTTTACTGGCGATGTTTCGGTGCCTACTTTCCAGATATTCATGGTTAACAGCAATCAAGTATCCTATTAAGAGGAACTCAAAATGTGGTAGATAGACGGATATATAGATAGGCCTATCTGTAGATGGATAGGTATATATATCTATATATATATATATATATATACGGACATTAATCATTTTATACATTACCATTAAATTATATATTTATTTAAGATGGTAAAATATTGGAATAATATATATATATATATATATATATATATATATATATATATATATATATATATATATATAAAAGACATTTAACTCACACTGTTGCTTATATTTATATATATGTTTTTATACATATTTATATGTATTTTATATATTTATGTAAGGTGTGAATAATTAAATATACAATTTGATTAATTGGTCAAAAAAACAGGAAGAAAAGAGAAAAATAATAATTTATTAGAAATATGCAAACGTATATATATATATATATATATATATATATATATATAAATATATATATATATATATGATTAGAGATATTGGACTCACACTGTTGCTTATATTTATATATATGTTTTTATACATATTGATATGTATTTTATATATTAATATAAGGTGCAAATAACCTAATAAATAATTATTATTAATGTATATATATATAGAATAGAATAGAACAGAATAGAATAGAATATCTTTATTTGGATTCAAACCTCACATATTCCATCAAATAATAAAATTGGAAAATGTACAATATATATTTAAAAAATTATCACATCACATAAAATTGTGCAATTAGTCATATATAGATAAGTATATCTCACTAGTTGTACTATAAAATAAATCAATATCAGAAAGTTCGGCTGTAGAGAATTATAGATACATCATCAAAATAGGAACAATTAAGGTATAATTCGAGTGAAACATTATGCAAAAATTTGAGAACCATGACTAGCAATTGATTGTATGTATTGTTAACTAACATGATGATATAATGCATAACATTTCAATTATGATAAAACAAAACTTGGAAATGAAAATCTCAAGAAAATCTGTTTCCGATAACAATTATCCTTGTCTTTTATTCAACCATGAGAAAGTATTATCATAATCAAAATAAAAAATATCAGCAGGATTGTAGACTTTTTCAAGTTCAGTAGATAAAAATTTAAAAGACATCTTAGACGGAGGCATTTCTCTAAGCCCCTTTGGCAATTGGTTATAACTTTTGTAGATTTTCGAGAAAGAGAATAACTTGCTCGCACCATTCCCCACCAAAGGAGGGGATATTGCTATATGCCCAGATCTAGTTCCAACTTCATGACTCTTTCTTATCGGAGTCATATAGGCACCAGTTCACTGGTTCAGATGGAAAACGTTTAGGCAATAGCACATCTTCCGAAACCACAAAGATTGCAATGACACAAACTGTAATCTAGAGGTGTATATAGTGCAGGAGATAGGACTAATTTGTTTCACAACTTTTCTCTATACAGCTTCTATCATATTGGACAAACCATTTTTTAATGGATTCTAAGTAGCGACAGCATATTCTAGTATTGGTCTAATCCATATTATATACATTTTAAGTTTTATGTCATTCGATAAGATATTTCGATTTATTAGTGCCCAAACTTTTTTTGGCACTGCCTACTTTACTTTCAATATGTCTCACAGCAGAAGCTGTTCATTGAATAGTTATACCTAAATCCTTAATTTCTTGCATAAATTTAATTTCAAACACATCATTAATCACTGCATCATGAAAATAAACATAATGAAAGTATGTATTAGGTTTTGCGAACATAGTAACAAATTAGTTCAGTTGTGACCAGAAGGATAAACCAAAGGCAGCATGAACGGAAAGTATAATCTCATGCACATTCGTTTCGTGCTTACTGGCGACTCATCAGGTAGGAGCCGGTATTACGCCCTTTAACCACTATATATTTGGTAGAAGAATGTGGAATAATAAGACGGTACAATCTCCTAGACGAATGTGTAAACCTGTAATAGTGAAGCTAACATAATCTGAAGTCATCGACAATACGACTTCAATGCTAACTCACACTATATTATATATATACCGAGTCTGTAAAGGATACTAACACTATGGCTATTGTGTTAGTAACTGATACCTTTTATAAATCGATGAGTACCGGATACTAACACTATGGTTTCCGAGTCGGTACATGATTCCAACTGATGGATATAAATTTATGCTAAAGTTCACCCAAATTGAGAATTACAACAATTTCCGAACACCTGTTACTCCAGTTAAACCATACACTCTGGCCTTAATCGATATCAGTTATCACATTTCGCGGTAAGCATGACATCATTCAATTCAATATATTACAGTTAAATACTGTTTGTTGCAAAACCTAATACATACTTGCATATATATTAGTTCTTCGCAACAAACAGTATTTAACTGTAATATATTGAATTGAATGATGTCATACTTACCGCGAAATGTGATAACTGATATCGATGGAGGCCAGAGTGTATGGTTTAACTGGAGTAACAGGTGTTCGGAATTTGTTGTAACTCTCAATTTGGGTGAACTTTAACATAAATTTATATCCATCAAGTTGGTATCATGTACCGACTCGGAAACCATAGTGTTAGTATCCGATACTCATCAATTTCAAAAAATGTATCAGTTACTAACACAATAGCAATAGTGTTAGAATCCTTTACAGACTCGGTATATATATTATATAGTGTGAGTTAGCATTGAAGTCGTATTGTCGTTGGCTTTAGATGATGTTAGCTTCACTATTACAGGTTTACACATTCGTCTAGGAGATTGTACCGTCCTATTATTCCACATTCTTCTACCAAATATATAGTGATTAAAGGGCGTAATACCGGCTTCTACTGATGAGTCGCCAGTAAGCACGAAACGAATGTGCATGAGATTATACTTTTCGTTCATGCTGCCTTTGGTTTATCCTTCTGGTCACAACTGAACTAATTTGTTACTAGGTTCGCAAAACCTAATACATACTTGCATATATATTAGTTCTTCGCAACAAACAGTATTAAACATAATGAAAGTTTGTTCTGTTACCTATTTTTAAAGCTCGTCTTTTTATTGTTTATTCTCAGCCCTAGTGTAATCAAATATCTACTCAAATCATAGAAATCTAATGTCACATTATTTTTGGAGAATTTGACATTTTTGGATCAATTAGGAACATTGTTTTCAAAACATCAGTGAATTTGCTAACTCGACCGTTAAGGATCTTAGCTTCCAAATGTGCAAATACATTTTAAATAAAATTGGCCCTAAACTTGATCCTTGTGGAACTCCTTTCGTTACTCGTTTCGATTTTGATATCAAATCGTTTACTTGATTACTCATTCTTCGATTATATAAATAGTATTTAAGTAATCTTAAAATATTCGGATCAATATTCAACAAACTAATCGCATTCAAAATAGCATCAAAAGATATAGAGTCAAAGGCTTTTGAAATATCTATAAATACAATTAATGCATCTAATTTATTCTCATCTAATGAAATTACATGTTTCCACATAGAGAGCATATTAGTAGTTGTCGATCTATCTTTCGTAAAGCCATGTTGACATAAATCAAATCAGCCGGCAACATACGTTCTAAATGATCTAGTATCAATCGTTCTATTATCTTCAAAAACGAAGGGATAATAGAGATTAATCTATAATCACTGGCGCACATAGGCTTACTTGCTTTTGGCAACGGCTTAGCTACTATCGTTAGTATATCGATTGGTAATTTCCCTTTCTTCAAAATTCTACTTATAAAGTTGCAGAGCACATTCCTAAAAGTCAAGGGTAATTGAATCAGGTTATCAATCGAAATACCAAAGTGATCTTTTTGTTTTTTTGGTTTGATTTTTAACATCAATTTCATCAATTCATCACTGTCAATTACAAGTCCTGATTCCTGGTCTCCCAAAGGATCAGGTAGTTCCATAAAATTTCTTTCATTCTGTGGATTACATATCAAATTGCCAAATACTTCATCCAATTCACAGAGAAATTCATACTCAGTTTTATCCAAGGTAATATAAGCTTTAACTTTTCCTTATATTTACTGTAATCTGTGAGGAGTTTGTATCCTAGTCCAGGATTACTCTTCATTTTGGCAAAAATAATTCGTTCTGATCTTTGCTGAATTATCAGCAGTGATGAATTTATTTCGTTATCAATGAGATCTAACCTCATTTGTTTAATACTATTGATAAGACTACACTTTATTATATTATCTCGTTTAATTCTTAGTTTACACAATTTCCTATTAATTCGTTTCGGTATAATGTCCGTAAACGTAGATGCCTGAAATAAAATAGATAATAACGATGAAACAGAAGAAACAAATTCGTCAGTGTTCAAGAAATAAAAACTTTCATAATCAATCAGTATGCTTAATTCTCTAAAAAGATTCCAGTTGATTCTGGAACAGTGCACGTGTGCATTTTCAAAATTTAGTTTCTGTGTTTTGCTACTCAAGATGTTCCATTGTAAAATAATTTGTTTGTGATCCAATTCTTTGAAATAATTAACAACATCATAACTGTGATTTCACCATTTCAATTTCTAAATATACATGATCTAAGCATTGCGAACCTCTAGTTGATTCATTTATAATCTGCTTGAGATCATGATTAGAAAAAAATGATTATTTCACAGTCATGTAACTTATTAAAGTCACCTACCACTACATTATAGCCATGACAGTCAAAAATAGCTTGAAAAGAATTGGTAAATGTTTGATCATCATATAAAGTAGCATACGGCGGTCTGTAAACCGCGGTTAAAATCAGATTATCAATTTGTATAGATAAAAAATCAATGATAGCATTATCTTCACTAGTATGCAAAATTTTCGCCTTTAATACAGATTTACTATAAATGAGTACTCCTCCAACTCTTTTATCCAGCGATCTGTCTTTTCTGAATAAAGAATTGTGAGGAATATCAAATCATTGTTTTCAATATCCTTATTAAGCCAGGTTTCAGATAATATTATAAAATCAAAATCATTACTTATTATAAAATTACACAGCAAAAAGTTTTCGTTCCTAACACTTCGAAAGTTAGCATAAAATAAAGTAAATGTAGAACACGACTTATCTAAACAATTATCGACTTTTACTGATTCAACTTTGTTGGCTTCTTTATTATTCGTTTCCCGGGTTTTGAGGCCATACTTCTTCTCCCCCCGCTGTCCACAACATTTAGTAATGATACATCGTTTTTTTGATGTTGCAGTCTCAGAGGTTGCTTGATCAGAGGTTGGCTGCTTCCGTTCCTGGTTGTTTTTTTAACTTTTTTGCTTTAGCCAACTTCCTTTGGAGAAACGTTTTGTCCCGACCAATAAATATGCTGCGAAAACTCAAACTCTCATCTTTCTTTTTATTGTTAGACTCAATCTGCATATTTGTTGGCCTTTTTGATAATTTTACAATTACTGGCCTTGGACGATCTGATCGTTTCACCACCCTAAAGCATTTAGCATTATCCGCATGCGTCTCTTCTTTTATTAAAGCATTTAATTTCTGGACGTCATTTACATCAGCATTTTCATCAAGATTAAATAAAACTAGTTTATCTTGTTTGCTGTTTCGCGCTAAAACTTTGTTCGATAATATATTCAAAATTTCTTCGCCAGATGATTTATTTTTAACAGGCGTGTCGCCTTCCACTGTTATATCAGCCAATTCAATCCATGGCTGAACAGCAGTCTGTAGTTTGTCTAACTTAATGTGTAATGCTTCATTCAGTTCAACTATACGCGCGCTTAAAGTCTCATTATTTTTCACCGCCTGTTCCAATTTTGTCGCACTCACAACAGCATCTTTCTTCAATTTGGACATTTCATTTTTTAAATAATTGTTTTCTTCCTTCAACACCTTCATGGAGTTCTGAAGATCCATAACAATTTTTTCAATATCAGAATGCGACAAAATTGGAGCCATTTCAAACCGCGCGCGTCACGAATGAACAAAAAATTCTAATTATATATATATATATAGGATTAGGGATATTGGACTCACACTGTTGCTTATATTTATATATATGTTTTTATACATATTGACATGTATTTTATATATTGATATAAGGTGTGACTAACGTAATAAATAAATATATAATAAGAATAGAAATTATTCATATTTAATAATTATCAATGGTCCTTTTTTTCTCTCTCTCTCTCTCTCTCTCTCTATATATATATATATATATATATATATATATATAAAGGTGTTACGATATTATATTTAGATATATATGTATATAGGTATAATGAATTATTTTAGTCATATGAGCATATATTCTTATGCAATTATTTCTAAGAGTTGATTAACTTCGCATTGTGCTTACGATTAGTTTTGAAAACCGTTAGTTGTCCATACTATCTCTACCTTTCTCTTTAATCTTTCACCTAAGCGTCGCTATGACAATCACACTCCTTCCATCTAAGTAACTTGCTGCTCCATATTTGAACTAATTTGTTACTATGTGCGCAATACCTCATACACCATTGTATACATTAGAGTTCCCGGCTTTAAATAAACTACAGTATATGACAGTCAAGGTTATGGTTTTATCATTTTTGAATTTTGATTACCGTGAAATAGTAGCAATACAGTTATAACAAATAAGAAAAGGTTCGATACTGTCTCTCTCCCCTACAATATTCTGCATACAAGAAGAGACTATGTATACCGGAATTTGAGATAGCTGAGGTAAGGATTGGTCTGCTAATTACAATTATTTATATATTGAGTTTAGTTACGGAGTCAAATTCTATGATTAAAACTAGTGTTGAGTCAAAAAAATATATAAATAGAATGGTTTTGAAACGAGGTTACCACATTTGCTTAAATCTGCTATTGTGAGTATTGTGCTGTGTATAGTTGCTTGAGAATAGTTCTGGAAAGCAGGCACCGAAACGTCGCCAGTAAACAAAGATGTGATAGAACCGCATTTCCATTTGGACGAATAAAAACTCAACCCGATCAGAGACAAAACAAAATTGAAAATTGTGATCAATCGGATCTTTGTGAAACTGCCCGTGCAAAGCTACTACCCGCGTACGCAAAATGCGGCATTGGAATATATGAAGCTGGCACTCCGAAAAAATTTAAAAAATACTTTATTTAAAATATAAGCTGAAATTTTAAATGTAAAAATATAAAATTAATTAATATGTAAATTTTAAGAAATTGACTTTTACATTAATTATAATTATAATTTATTCATTTGGATTCAAACCACATATAATCTGTCAGGTTCAAAGCATTAAAGTAGACATAACACAAAGAATATATATATATATATATCTTTAATATTAAATTTAGGGAAGGCAGACAATCATCTTTCTTGTGCTCTGACGTGAAGCCGATATTCTTATGTGCTTTGTTGAAACTTTGAAGCAATATTCGTGATAGCGACCTGTTCTTAAGGACAAGAAATATATCATCCACGTACCGTATATATTGAGCCCATTTACGTATGTCACTCTTTAATGATGTGTTCTCTAGGTGCCCTAGAAAAATCTCAGCCAACATTGGAGATAAGGGGCTTCCAATTGACACACCATCAGTCTGTTTGTAGATGATTCCATTAAAACGAGCATAATAAGATAAACTTGCGTAGAGTGTGACCTGGCACTGTAACATATCGCACGTATGTTCTCCAGACGTAACATTCAAAGTAAATACTAAATGCAAAGGCAAAAGGGAGCTAGCTACGTATGAAACCTTATGGATAAACAAATTGGAGCAGGATATATGCAAGCAGAAGAAACATGTACAGGCATTGAGCTTGAACTGGATGTGACGCACGCAATTGATTGGTTTCCGTTTTTCACACTCTCTCTCTATGTTCACATATTTCTATCTTGTTTTGCTTTCCAATTTATATATAAAGATATGTTCATTAGTAGATATTTGAGGAGATTATGCGAAAGAAACGTTTCTTATATCTGATAAAATTTCTTTTTGTTTTTGCACACAGGAAGGGTACAATTAATTTTATTAAAGCTCGCATTTCAAAAGAATATATGTATATATATATATATATATATATATATATATATATATATATATATATATATGTATATAAATCTTTACAAATACAGACAAAATATTGCATTATTATTACACTATGAAGAATCTGTAATAAAAATGCAATATCAAGACGGTAGGTAATTTTGCATTATCATGGTAAATAATTTGGCATACAACTTTAACCATTGCAAAACAAAATGGAACAAAACGTACAAATGTAAAAGGTTCACAGTATAAAATAAAAAAAGCCAATGCTAATGCGAACCTCCGTTTAACCCTTAAAATATTATTTTCCATTTTCTTTTAAATTTCGAAAAATGAAAGTATAAAAGAAATCTCTGTAAGGGCAAATTTTCAACCAATTTAGGTAATTTAATTAAGTAGTCATTGATTGCGCGAGTCGTGGTAACATTTCTTTATTTCAAGTTTGCACAAATCTCATTGTATTTAACCAGTCGTCGAACAACATAGCAAAACTAGTCAGTCACACGTATTGCAGCATTTTGTTTAATAAAACAATGACTTTGTGCCTGAGCTTTCTCACATCACCCTTCGGGAAAGGGTCAGGCATTAATCATCTACGCAGATCGTAATAACAGCTACCGGATATTAGGTAGAAGGGCAATATCGAACTAAATAGACAACTAGCCCGCACATCCTCTTACATGACTTTGTGCCTGAGCTTTCTCACATCACCCTTCGGGAAAGGGTCAGGCATTAATCATCTACGCAGATCGTAATAACAGCTACCGGATATTAGGTAGAAGAGCAATATCGAACTAAATAGACAACTAGCCCGCACATCCTCTTACATTAACTACAAAACCTCCTACACTCTGATGATGACCATGGAAGGTCGAAACGTGGCAGTACGTGTATCTGACGGTTGTTTTTCTGTTGTTCGACGACAGGATAATTACAATGGGATCGTTATTTACTTCAATATCGTAAACTAGATTTAAAGAATTTGGGACATTTTTGTAAATTTTATATATTTAGGATTAATGAAATAACTTGCTAGAAATTTTTACCACCAAAGGAGTGATTTCTGATAACCCCGGCCTTTCCTCTTCTCCATGTCTGTTTTATCGTATTCATATATAAACTTGTCCAATGGACCAGGTAGAATATTTGAAGATAAAAAATGAAGTCGACCAGTTTAGCTTGTGTAAGAAAGGATTAACAACTGTTATTTCGAGAGCCTTTCTATTGGAGTCAAAATTGCAACTCTGTTTTTCGTGGTAAAACTAATATATATATATATATATTAGCAACTGCACATCTTTTGATAAAAAGTTTATCTTTATCATTGCCAAACGTTTCAGAGCGCAGCCAACCACTATTTCGATAAATGTAAGCAGGAGCAAAGAAATGATCTTTCAGGCTAGGCCATTGATTTCTTGTCGAAGTTAAACTACCATTTACTTCCTTATTTCTAATAAAATAATTTCTTCGCGTAAATTAATCCGGTATATCCGAGCTGTATATATTACTAACCAATAATGTTAACTTAAAAATGGCAAACATATAGGAAGTTTATGGAACCTAGTGTAAAGACCTATAGCCTATAAATTATGAAGAATCCCTAAGATACTTTACATTTCCAGGTGCACCGATTATTGACCTAGATTGATGATTTTTCACTTTTCCTTTCATATTAAAGTCCTCCATCAGCTACTTGTCTGAAAATGACGTTGGAACACGATATTCCACTCTTTATTCCGAATTTTTGGGACTTCATTTCTTATCCCATCTTCATGGTTGCCACCATACTCACAGGAAAAAACAAATTGTGGCAAAAGTGGTATCCTCATTCAAGACAGATCTATTTATATTTATTTTATTTCCTAAATAATTTTTTTATTTTCTGCCCTATTATGTGGTCTTCATACCTATTCTCTTATACTCAAATGTATACACAAACGTATCCATGTCACCCCGCTCCGCACACACTTATGTGTATTCCACTAAAGTGATATTTATAGAATTACTATAAGCAAACACTATGAATTGACATACACGCCCATCCATGATGTCTCTATTTTTTAATTGCTGTTTCAGACACGTAGAAGGATCAAAAAATTCTTTTATTTTAATAGTGCAGTAATCCCTAAATTCCTCGATTTACCTAATCCCATCCTGTTAGCAATAGATTATATATAGAGAGAGAGTCATGGTTCTCAAATTTAGCATAATGTTTCACTCAAATTATACCTTAATTGTTCCTATTTTGATGATGTATCTATAATTCTCTACAGCCGAACTATCTGATATTGATTTATTTTATAATACAACTAATGAGATATACTTATCTATATATGACTAATTGCACAATTTTATGTGATGTGATAATTTTTTTAATATATATTGTACATTTTTCAATTTTATTATTTGATGGAATATGTGTGGTTTAAATCCAAATAAAGATATTCTATTCTATTTCTTTCTAAATTGGCGGTGATACGTTGGAAATTTATGTCTAAATAAAAGACAAGATTAATTGTTATCAGCAGCATAACTTCTCGAGATTCTATCTTCAAGTTTTTTATTATTAAAATTGAAATGTTATGCATTATATCATCATGTTAATCAACAATACATACAATCTATTGCTAGTCATGGTTCTCATTTTTTTTTCATAATGTTACACTCGAATTATACCTTAATTTTTCTTATTTTTGATGATCAATCTATTACTCTTTACAGCCGATCTTTCTGATGTTGATATATTATACAGTACAACTAGTAATATTTACTTATCTATATGAGATTAATTGCACATATTTATGTGATGTGATATCTTATTTATATTGCACATTTTCCAAATTTATTATTTGATGGAACGTGTGTGGTTTGAATCCAAATAAAGATATTTTATTGTATTTTATTCTATATGACAACATGTCGACCTTTCATAATTGTAAAAGTAACCAAGAAACAGTGGTTATTATATAAATGACGCCACCTGTTGAAACTTGGCTTGAGGGCTTATTGAATAGATCAATAGACACCGAGGAGGTATGCCCCAGTTGGAACACAGTCGAAGGCGAATTTTGGACAGTTGGTGAAGGGTTCTCATTATGGACGAAACCTATTTTCTGGATGAATTCCTTCTTCTTAATCATACAAAGTTTGGTTTATAATAGAAAATGTATGCATATTTTGGGACTGTATTTCTTACCGAATTCGAAAATTTGGATAGAATAATTACTTTCACCTCAAAAGTAACATTATATTTTTAAATTTTACAAACGCTAAATTTAATACCGATTGCGAGAATAGCGTGAGAAATTTCGGTTGTGTTTCCTAAAATATGTGAATAATATAAGCCATAGATGCTCCACATAACTGAATGGATCTCTGAGAAATATTGGTTATTGTACAAAGGACGCTGATTGCTTAACCATTAATGAGTAGCTCAGTTGATAGAGCAACAGACATCGAGGCAGACTTGTGCAGGATTGAGTCAAGTTCTTGACAGTACGTCGAGCGTTCTTAATATGGGCGGCACGCGTCTAGTGGCGAATTGGCTCAGCTACATTCTGGAATTTTAATTTCATACTGCCAAATATAAGTACATAATGGAAGTATTATTTACACCGAGATCGTTCTCTTGATTAAACTATTGGCATTCATCGCAGGTGAAACCGATTTATGAAGACTTATATAAATTTCAATTCAACATCGTTTGCCCGAATAGAGTGTTGTCAGTTCTACCATAAGAGATTTGTTTTGTAGTCAAGAAAATTATGTTTTTGCAGCTTTCGCCACATCAATATAGATTAAACAAGAATTGATTGCTTGGTTGGTAGAAACAACTCTTTAAATCAAGTTTGCGAATTTGAAAGAAATAACAATTCCGTTATATTTAACAACGTGGCAAATTTCATAGAAATCTTACCGTCAGTTACATGTATGGACACGTTTCAATATTTCATGCTGATCATCAGAGTACGACGGTAAACGGACTAGCCAAGAGCAAACGGCATTGCATCTATATTGGAAGCAATATTAGATATGCGGCTCTCACCTCTACTAGTCTTGAATCAATTTTATTTGATTGTAAGTGTCCGTTGAACAATTTCCACTTTTTCAGCAACATTAACTTTCTGAAGCTTTCGTCATATACATATATTAATATATATATAGATATATATATATATGTTCTCAGATTTAAAATAAAGTTGAAACATATAACGATATATATATATAACAAGCCTCGATTGCGCAAGTGGTGGTTATAATTCTTTAAATAAAGTTTCCGAGTTTCGAGTAAAAAAAATCACATTATATCTAACCTATCTTCGAGCTTCTTGGTAAACTACCGTTAGTCACACATATTGACGCGTGTCGAACTTTCATGATCATAAGCAGAGTACGACGGCAAACTGATTAGTAAGGATAAAACAGCAATGCGTATTTATGGAAAACAATATTAGACAAGGGGCTCTCACCTTTAATAGTCTCCCATAATAAGGTCTTGATTGGCAATGGCGGTTGCACAATTTTATGTAGTCAATACTATAAATATTTTGCAGCTTTCGCCATATATATAGGCAATACTGTTAAACAATCATTGATTGCGCGGGTGATGGTTACAATTATTTTAATCAAGTTTCGACTTCATGTCGTGACAGATTACTGCCAATAACTGACTAGCGAGTATCAGACAGCAATGCATATTCTTGAAAAGCAAATTTAGATATGAGACTCTCACGTCTAGAAGACAATTTCTATGGAGTAAAGACCACAATCTTTTTTTGCAGCTATACCCACAAACACATAAGTAAAATAATTAAACAATAATTTATTGCACGGGTGTGGGTTACAATGCTACGTTTCAAGATTGAAAACTTGAAGTAAACACCCATCACGTTGTATTCCACAAGTCGTCGAACATCATAACAGAACTAGCGTCAGTCACACGTATTGACGCGTTCCGACCTTTCATTTTCATCTTCAGTTACGATCGCAAACTAACTAGAGTTGATAAAACCGAAATGCATATTTATGAAAAGAAAAATTGTATATGGGGCTCTCACATCTAATTATCTCGCATAAATTAAACTTTTCTGGATATGGTGGCTGCAGCTTTTCAGTGCAATCGCGAACATTAACGTTTTTGCAACCATCGCGATAAATATTTGTGAAGTACATTTAAACAATCATTAATTGTGCGGGTGCGGATAACAATTCTGCAAATCAAGTTTGTGAACTTGAAATAAACAGCAGTCCGATTGTGTTTCACCCGTCATCGAAAGACATACCAGACCTATGTCAGTCACAGGTACTGACGCGTATCGACCTGCCTTAATCATCATTAGATTGCGACAGAAGACTTTATAACACTTATTAAATCGCCATAGATACCTTTGAAAAGCAAATTTAGATATGCGGCTCTCATCTCCAGTATTTAACTTGAAATGGTGGCTGCACAATGTCTATGCAGTCAAGAAAATTATCTTTTTGCCGCTTGCCCCATATACACATATGTTCTAAAGTTAATCAATCAGTAATTGCGCGAGTGAGTTTAACGATTTTGCAATTCAATATTGCGAATTTGAAGTAAATACTCATCCCATTGTATTAAATTAGTCGTCGAACATCATAACAAAACTACCGTCAGTCACACTTACTGACACAATTTGACCTGCCATGATCATCATCATCAGATTAGAACCGCAAACTGACTAGCGTGAGTCAAACCAAAATGGATTTTAATGAAATGCAAGACTGGATGTGCGGCTCTAAGATCTAGTGCTCCCGCATAAATTAATTTTCACTGGAAATAATGGCTGCACAGTTAGAATGCAAACACGAAGATTTACATTTTGCAGCTTTCGTCAAACATATATATAGACAATACAATTAAGCAATAATTTATTTTGCAGATAGTGGGAAAAATTCATTGAATAAAGTTTGCGAGTTCGAAGTAAGAACCAATCCTAGTGTATTTAACCTGACGTCGAACAAAAATAGCAATACTAACATAAATCACCCATACTGTCGCGTTTCAACCTTCCATTAACATCAGAGTACGACCGAAAGCTGACTAGCGTGGATCAAAACTAAATACATATATATTATCTAAGGCTTTTAATGTTAATGACTTTAAGATACCGATTTTCATACGATACGGGTGATTTGACTTGAAATTAAGAAGGATTTCAAAGTAGTTATCCTTCATAAAAACAATTCTTTCAAATTTCCGTGCATTTATATTTAAATTGACATCCAAAATTGGTAATTACCCTGATGATTCCATTTGAAGACAAAATTGAATCTAATTCATCACTTACAATAATATTGTTGATTAATAATTTTACTTGCCCTTGTAGCCTACCCGTTGGGATTGTTGTTATAACTTACCTGTTCTAACATATTATTATAGTCGGAATGTCTCATCAGAACGAAAGCTCCTCCTTTATCTGCTCTTAGACATAACATTATTCGATATTAACTCCATTTTGATACGTTAAATATCATATTATAAAACGAACATTGGTTGCGCGGATGGTGATAACAATTATTATAATCAAGTTTGCGGTCTTGATATAAACACCTGACCCATTAATTACTTACATATGTCAGTATGAACTAAGATAAGTATAGTGTAGAAAAGGCAATTCTACACTATACAATTCTTAGTTTATACCGACATATGTAAGTAATTAATGGGTCAGGTGTTTATATCAAGACCGCAACCTTGATTATAATAATTGCTATATATCATAGTTTGTTTCAAGTTTATCCTCTTGGTGTGCTAGAACCATTAGGGCAACGTCTAATTCAAGTTTCATCTTATGCATATCTGAAATAAGCTGCATCCATTTAACAGATTCTGTAAATACCACATTTCTAATTGATCTTTCATTGGGGATTGCCCAGTTTAAGGTCTATATATTCCCAAACAACTCAGTTTTTTTACCTTTCTAATTCTGACATTATTTAATTTCTCTTTATCACCATACTTCTCTATACATTTAAAATCATTTGCTTGCAAATGAGGTTAACATCACCTTAATTTAGTCTTCTCTTTAACAAGTACAATCTTAGGTTTATCTAATTATGTCAGAATGTCCATATTATTTATACAAATGTCAAAATTAAGAGACAAACCATATGCATTCAACATAAAGTTTAACTAAAACTGGTTGATAAATACAATTTAATAATGGATATAATGCACAAGCAACGAACCACCATATATTAACTTAATATTTACATTTGTATGCACTAACTGGTTTTTTGCATGCACATGCGCACATCGTGGGGATTGACAGTAGTATGCTTCACGCACGTTAAAATCAATTGCTTAACTCATAATAGGATTACGACAATCGAATGAAAGATAATTGATATTATTTAATGGCCTCAAGTGTGGCTTGATTCTTTGGATGTTTACGAGTGCGCGAATTGCGAAGAAAACTAAACGAGTTTGTAAGCTCGGAATAAAGATTACTTATTCTATAAACAAAAGTAGGGTTAAAATTCGGTGCAGCTTATAGACTATTATTGAATTAATAGCTAAAACATCAAAAATGGAAAGTTTAAAAAAAGCAGTAGCTTCATAACAGACTTTAAATCTAAACGTATAGAAATTTAAAAGGCATTAATGTTGGATGAAGAAATAGGAGAAAGCATTTAATAAAAAATACTGCTTTTTGCGAAGAACTAATATATGCAAGTATGTATTAGGTGTTGCGAACCTAGTAACAAATTAGTTCAGTTGTGACCAGAGGGATAAACCAAAGGCAGCATGAACGGAATGTATAATCTCATGCACATTGGTTTCGTGCATATTGGTGAATCATCAGTAGGAGCCGGTATTAAGCACTTTAACCACTATATATATGGTCGCAGAATGTGGGATAACAGGACGATACAATCTCCTAGACAATATGTAAACCTGCATTTGTGAAGCTAACATCATATAAAGTCTACGACAATGCGACCTCAACGCTAACTCGCGCAATATAATATTTATACCGAGTCTGTAAAGGATACTAACACTATGGCTATTGTGTTAGTAACCGATACCAACATTATTGTAGCGAAAAGGTACATGGTATTAACACTATGGTTTCCGAGTCGGAACATGATAACAACATGATGGATGTCAAGTTATGCTATAGTTCACCTAATTTCACAATTACAACAACTTTTGAACACCTGTTACTCCAGTAAATCCATACACTCTGGCCTTGATCGATATCAGTTATCATATTTCACGGTAAGCATGACATCATTCAATTCAACATATAACAGTTGCATACTGCTTTTTGCAAAGAAATAATATATATGCAAGTATATATTAGGTTTTGCAAACCTGGTAAAAAATTAGTTCAATTGTGACCACTAGGATAAACCAAAGGCAGCATAAATGGAAAGAATAATCTCATGCACATTCGTTTCGTGCTTACTGGAGACTCACCAGTTAGAGCCAGTATTACGCCCTTTAACCACTATATATTTTGGTCAAGAATGTGGGATAATAGGACGGTACAATTGTCGTAGACTATATGATGTTAGCTTCACTATTGCAGATTTACACATTCGTTAGGAGATTGTAGCGTCCTATTATCCCACATTCTTCGACCAAAATATATAGTGGTTAAAGGGCGTAATACCGGCTACTACTGATTAGTCGCCAGTAAGCACGAAACGAATGTGCATGAGATTATACTTTCCGTTCATGCTGCCTTTGGTTTATCCTTCTGGTCACAACTGAACTAATTTGTTACTAGGTTCGCAACGTCTAATACATACTAGCATTTACATTGTTTACTTTATCGATTTTAATTGGGTAGTGTAGTACAAAAAATTTGTTTAAATCTCAAGGCATTGTAAACGAAGGCGCATAAAAGTTGATAAGCTGCAGCAAAAGTGTAAACTGAAAGTTTGTTTACATATGAATTTATAATTGATATATGAGCTCACTGTGACATGATAGCTTATTTTAATTGCACATACATTACCGACGTGTTTAATTAGTACATGCCAGCAGATCAAATACTCGCACATATTCAATATATTTTGTTTTCAAATGAGGTTAACATCACCTTAATTTAGTCTTCTCTTTAACAAGTACAATCTTAGGTTTATCTAATTATGTCAGAATGTCCATATTATTTAAACAAATGTCAAACTATTTTCGCATTCAAATTGTGAAGTTTCAGCAATACTTACCACTTTTAGATAAAAACTTTTATAAATTCGAAATGGAGAAAAGTGCAGAAAACGTTCGACGTGATCGCAAACCGAGCACGTGGTCTTCAACCAGACTGCGGGCGAAACAAAGTCAGGGTCAAATTAGAGGAAATGCCCTAGGACAAAACGACAAACTGAAAGTGCCACATTTATCTCTTCAGACTACTAAAATGTAGCAAAATTGGTGGCACGTTTTGCTAATCTCACACCAAAATTATTAGTGAAGAAATATGCAACGTATCCTCGGGAAATGGAAGCAACATCAAGAACAAGACTAGCGAAGCAGGAGTTCAAGAAATATTATGAATACAATGTAAAACAATTCAAAAAGCTTTCGGAACGCGAAAACACAAAGCAGACTCTAGAAGAGGCAGCACAAAAGTTGATCCAGGAAAATAACAAATATGTTCTGCACACTTTACCAATACAATTAACGCGCGAAAACATAAATCAGTCTTTAAAAGAGTCAGCACACCAGTGGCTCCGGAACAATTGTAAAGTTTATTGGCACAAGAAAGCATAAATCAGTCTGTGCAACGGCCAGCACGCCAGTGATTGATGGTTAGTTACGAAAGAGCTGAGAAGCAATTATGGCAAATACTGACGCACGACATCGTAAATCTGACTGTGAAAGTGGCAACACAGGGTTTGTTTCATGAAAATTGCGAATGTGCTTTAGGGCCGTTGCGAAAACAATTGATGTGCGAAAAGATAAATCTGGCCGTGAGTGAGGCAGCACTGCCGCTGTTGCAGGAAAACTTCGAATATAGTCGGGCGCAATTAACATTACTACTGAAACATTACAACATAGATCAATCTGACCAAGTGGCGGCACATCAGTGGTTACTGATAAGTTACGAATCTGCTCTGAAACAATTACAAAATTTATTGACGCAGGAAAACATAAATCAGGCTGTGATACAGACAGCACACCAGTTGTGGCAGATAAATTACGAAATTGTTCTGAGGCCACTACAAATACAATTGACCCGCGTAAACTTATCATCGGTGGATCGTCGGTTGCAGATTAGTTACGAACGTGCTCTACATCTACTGCAAATTCAATTGACACGCGATAACACAAATAAGTCTCTAATAGAGGCCGTACAGCTGCTGTTGCAGTTAGGTTACGAACAGGCTTTGGAACTGTTTAAAACACTGTTGACACACGAAAACATATATCCTGTTGTGGAAAAGACGGCAAGGCATTTTATACAGGAAAACGCTGTGCTTAGGTGGAAGAGATAAGACGGTTGTTCAAGCATGAAAGGATCAACCTGAAAAGAAAAGACGTCTGTCAACACAACCCATGTATTTGATGTTAATTCTGCCTAAAATTCGGCATTGATGCAAAGCAGGAATTTTCTGAACTAGGCTTTTATATTTTCAATCGTGGGTCTTGCTTATTGACAAAATATAAATGTCTTTTACTTTCAGCAAACATCCTGTTTCTTATTTTATTGTTGCACCGTAGTCATTTCAAAGCCATTTCGTGTATTTCTTTGCAAAGAAAGACATTACTACAATAAAAGGTCTGCTTTAATGTTTATTTTATGGAATAGGCGTTTCTAATTAGCATCATCTTAATTTCACTTTGTTGTTTCAAATATTGTCGCTTCCTGTACTCTAATTCGGACATACATTTTAATCTGTTATAAATTGTTTTTTTTAATTAAACTACGATAAACATAATTGGTGTACATTTTTGCTTGTAGGAATTCAGCTATGAATTATGTACGTATGCGAATTTGTCCTGTAACTTAGACATAATTTGAGTAATTTAACGAATCTTAAGCTGTTTGATGGGAGTATCAACTTAATAAGTAAATTTAAGGTTCGGTTTGCCGAAGACTTAACGTAATTGGGCAAGATAAATTCTACAATTAATATAAATCCAATATGTTTGAGTGAGATAATTTTATGTGAGCACATCAGTGGCGAACATCTATTTAATACATATTGTTCGTCCTTTCCTATGTTATGATGTAATATGTTTGAATCTTTTACTTGTTTATACATTACATTATTTGTTCTATTTTTCGGTTTACTTATAAAAATAAAACTATTTTCCTACATGTCTTCACATATCTATTTTTGCGTTTGTTCACATTGTGAAGTAAGACGAAATGTGGATATATCTTGGCGCGTTATTTATCATTAATCGTGAGGGTGGTATTAAGAATAATTTAAATCAGAATTGCGAGCATGAAGTAAATATCAATCCCATTGTATTTAACGGGTCGACGCACAACATAGCAAAACAACGGTCAGTCACACACACTGTGGCGTTTCGACCTTCCAAGGGCATTTTCAGAGTACGAAGGCCAACTGACTAGTGATGATCAAACCACAATGCATATATATTGAAAGCAAAATTAGATATGCCTTTCTCACCTCAAGATGCCCAGCAAACATTGAACTTGATCGGATAATTCGACTGCACAATTTCTGTGCAATCACAAACATTAACATTTGTGCACTTTTCACCAAATATATATTGTAAATAAATTAGAAAATCGTTGATTTTGCGGGTGGTGGCAACAGTTCATTAAATCAGGTTTGCGAGTTTGAAGTAAATATCAATCTTAGTGTATTTAACCAGTCGACGAATACCATCGATACACTACCGTCAATCCCACGTTCTAACGCGTTTCGACCTCGTATCAACATCATCATACTACGTCGAAAAACTGACTAGCGTCGGTCAAACCGCAATTTAAATATATATATATATATATATATATATATATATATATATATATATATATACAATGTAAGATATTTTATTATTAATGACTACAAGTTACTGATTTTTATAAGATGCAGGTGATTGGACATGAAATTAAGGAGGATTCCTGGGTAAGTATTTTTCATAAAAATACGTCTTTCTAATTTCCGTGCATTTCTATTTACTTTGCCATCCAAAAAATGGCAATTTAATTGATGATTCGGGCATTCGTTTCGTTTAATTTGAGAAATTCACTATTTCATCAGTACCATAGTTCCAGATCTATAATGTTTCATCCAAGAAACGTAGGCCCAATTTTTGCTTCGGTTTTGTGTTGTCCAAAAGATTATTTCCCATATAATACATAAAGATCTTATTCTATTTTGATCGACAGAGGTTATCCCATTGGGACACCTCGAATTTGTTTAAAATATCGTTTCATAAATTTGAAGTAATTGGAGGACATACGAATAAAAATCATCTCAATGTTGTGTCCCATCGCCAATTTACTTCTTTCTAATATTAAGGGGTAGAAAACAATCCAGACGTTCAGATAACTTTATTTATTTAAATTCTACCGCTATTTAATGTAGTCAAGCATCATATTCAGCATATAATTAAACGATTAATAAATGCGCGGGCGGTGATAAAAAAATTTCCAAATCAAGGTTGGGAGCTTGATATGAACTCCAGTCTCATTATTCATACATTTGATAGAATAGACAAAGCAAACGTGACTAGATCCGAGTCCTGACCACGGCCAATTCTGGACGGTAGGTAAATAGTCCCCAACAAGGATGATACCGGTCTGCTGGATGAATATTATTTTTTAAACTACACGATGGGTATTCTAAACCGAAAATGTATACTTGATAGGATTTGTAATTATACCAAGCTCACTATCCTGATTTAACTAATCATATTGAATAATAGGTAACTGACAAAAAATTATGTTTTTATATATTACTATAATAGCAAGATGCGTTAAGAAAAATTTAACATCTATTCAATTTAAAATCAAATCTAATATATGATTGCACAGGAAGAGTATTATTTTAAAAAATCAGATCTGCTGATAAATAGTAAGCAATGTGGACTTAACCCATATTGACCCCACATTAACGCGTCATATATTTTAAGTAAAATGAGCCTTTTTGGTTCAATATGTATTAAATTGTACATGCTTACTGATTTGTATGTCTCTTTGATGGTTTGGTCCAACCTATCATTTTACGCTGCTTTTAAATGTAAAACACTGTAACTGTATTTCTTAATAATAATAATGTTAATAGTAATAATAAATTACTATGTCGAGATATGTAAGAATCTTGTCTATAATCAAGAATTTATCAAATGGTATTTAGAGCGATTTCTAAATTGCACATAAAGCATACGTGTACATTGCCGAAAGAAATATGTTAAGTCAATTTCGTCGAATTTACCAATTAAATAATTAATTTTAAAGCAATCGGATCTTCTATTCCACTATCAATTTACACACAAATTCTGTACATATTGACGGTTTACTTAAAATCTGACTTAATCCGTTGTTCAAAAATATGACTGGCAGACCAAGTTTAACCATTTCAGTACAATCACCATCAGCCAATTATAATCCAACTCTGCCCAGATTGCAATGAAACGAAAAATTTAACATCATATCCCCCCGTGGAACCAGTACACCGTGTCTTGTATCGAGCTGTTCTCAATTTGCATCGTGATATAACCAAAAAGTCATTTTTCTTCCTGAAACGGAAATAATATAATTTTAATTCTTACATTAGAACAACATTCATTTATGAGCATATTTCGTGACGAGTATATCTCACATATTTTCAATTAAAATTTTGACAACTTCGTTCCAGACCTCAACCTTTGTGCATCATACTTGAATTAAACTTATTTAAATTCTTTCCTGATAAACGTTTTCAACTTTATTTGATTAAAAGTTGTCTAACTAAAATAATCAACATGTGTCCTTCTGTGTGTGGTTCAATGTTCATGAAATGATATAAAAATAATAATAATAATAATAAGACACGCTTCATAATGAACATTACCATACAGTAACAAAATTGACATGTCTGACGTTTTGCAAAATGAGAAATACACATTTTCAATATCATGTATGCAAGAATTCGCCCGTTTTTCTATTTCATATTATTCCAGATACCTGATGTGTGAAACAAAACTGCTTTCCTCAAAGGTATTGGAGTTCGCGTTTCAATGTTGACAAAATGGACAGTAACTTATTTGAAGTCAGAATACTTAGCCAATCAAAAGATTCCACTGCATAGAATTTCAATCCATCAAATAATCTGGTTTCATTGATATATATATATATATATATATATAATTTAATACTGTTTCATTGTATATAGACTTTAAATTTTTCAAATATTTACCCGATATGATTTTTTAAATATATTGACACATCAACTGTAGCATTTTTATGTAATTAATTATTTCTTTAATTCATATAGGATAAGAAATGTTTTGTGAATCTGAAGATTAACTAACCTACAATCTTTTTTAAATTTTATAAAATATATTAATTTCTTTTGTGTCGCAGGAATAATGAAACTTAGCATAAACCATAATATGGAATTCGCCAATGAGACCATTAAGGACCTCCAAAATATTAGAACGAGTACTGCCCTTATATGTACATATACATCAATATAGCACTACATGAATAAAAATTCATTGAAAAAATCAAAAGTAAATATATAATAATTTCGAAGCAAATACATTCTCACCACTAACCAACTATTGAAATAAAAGTCGTAATGATACTGAGAAACTGTTTATTTACATGAAAATACCTAAAATATCTACAATGTTATAAGACAAAATCTTGAATTGAATTTTTTAAATGCTTGCCTATTCAACGATTTCAATGTTATTTTATTTAAAACGCATAACTAAAATCGTCAACATTTGTCCTCCTTTAGTGTGCTCCACTGTTTCAAACTATGACTGCACTTGAGTTTAATTAAAAATATAATATGATTCCAACTGAATATTACCATTTAAATACTGTTTGTTGCGGAGAACTAATATATATGCAAGTATTTTTAGGTGTTGCGAACCTAGTTACAAATTAGTTCAGTTGTGACCAGAAGGATAAACCAAAGACAGCATGAACGGAAAGTATAATCACATGCACATTCGTTTCGTGCTTACTGGCGACTCATCAGTAGGAGCCGGTATTACGCCCTTTAACCACGATATATTTTGGTCGAAGAATGTGGAATAATAGGACGGTACAATCTCCTAGACGAATGTGTAAACCTGCAATAGTGAAGCTAACATCGTATAGTCTACGACAATGCGACTTCAACGCTAACTCACACTATATAATATATATATATACCGAGTCTATAAAGAATACTAACACTATGGCTATTGTGTTAGTAACCGATACCAACATTGTTGTACAGAAAAGGTACATGGTACTAACACTATGGTTTCCGAGTCGGAACATGGTACCAACAGGATGGATATCAATTTATGCTATAGTTCACCGAAATTGAGAATAACAACAATTTCTGAACGCCTGTTAATTCAGTAAATCCATACACTCTGGACTTGATCGATATCAGTTATAACCTTTCGCGGTAAGCATGACATCATTCAATTCAATATATAACGGTACACTAATGTTGGTATCAGTTACTAACACAATAGCCATGGTGTTAGTATCCTTTATAGACTCGGTATATATATTATATAGTGTGAGTTAGCATTGAAGTCGCATTGTCGTTGACTTTAGATGATGTTAGCTTCACTATTACAGATTTACACATTCGTCTAGGGCTTAATACCGGCTCCTACAGATGAGTCGCCAGTAAGCACGAAACGAATGAGCATGAGATTATACTTTCCGTTCATTCTGCCTTTGGTTTATCCTTCTGGTCACCACTGAACTAATTTGTAACTAGGTTCGTAACACCTAACACATACTTGAAAATTACCATGTAGTCGAAAAATTGTGAAAGTTTGTGATCTAGCATGAAAGTCTGACATGTTTGAGATTTAAACATTAGATATTCTTTAATTTCGTACTAGAAAGAAAACAAAAGTTCAGTTTTCTCCATTTTTCTAGCTACAGGATATGTGAAAATAACTTGTTCTCCCGAGTGTAATGTAGTTCGCATTTCAATATTCCCAAAAATAGGCAATTGACCGTTTGAAGTCAATAAATTTCACTAAACAGGGTATGGTGCATGACACAGAAATTTAATACAATAATAAATCCTGTTTCATTGTAGATATACTTCAATTTCACGAATCATTTGCTCGATATAAATTTTTGAAATTTAATTAAATTTTGCGATGGCCTTTTTACCTTCATCTTGTCTTTTTTGAATTAATATGGTATAAAAAAATATTTGTTTATGTGAAGGCTAACTGACCTACAATCTGTTGAACCTCCGCGACTTGCATTCGCGAGTTGTTGCTTTGCACTATCAGTTTCGCAAAGATCCGATTGATCCCCATTTCCAAGAACGAATCAAATTTGTCTTGTTATTGGCTAGGTGCGTATTCATCCCCTTCTTCCGAAGGCTTCAGCATCGTTCATTCTAACCAATGGAAATATGGTACGATCTAAATTTCATTGACTGACAACTTTTCGGTATGAAATTTCCCACATCATTATCAGGCCTATAATCACACACACAGTATAATGCTGACAATCGGATCTTTGCGAAACTGACAGTATACAGCGACAGCTCGCGAATGAAAATCGTGCAGATTCAACATTTGAAGCTCACACTGCGCAACCAGTCAAAAAAATATACAATCTGTCTATAAGAGTGACAAAAGTAGATTTTTTTCAGATGGTAGAAGTACTTGTTTT